>VXBI01004090.1:225979-261746 GCA_013397375.1 Toxostoma redivivum
CGGCGGGGCGCGCGGCGGGCGGCCCAAGGCGCGCTCGGCGGCCGCGGCGCTGCGGCGGCTGAACTCGGCCGTGCAGTACGTGCCGTACCGCGGGGCGCTGCGGCCGCGCTCCGCGCTGCGCCTCGTGCGCCAGTACGACATCGTGGCCGACTGCTCCGACAACGTCCCCACCCGCTACCTGGTGAGCGATGCCTGCGTGCTGGCCGGCAAGCCGCTGGTGTCCGGCAGCGCCCTGCGCCTCGAGGGGCAGCTCGTGGTGTACAACTACGGCGGGGGACCCTGCTACCGCTGCCTGTTCCCGCAGCCGCCGCCGCCCCGCACCGTCACCAACTGCGCGGACGGCGGCGTGCTGGGCGTCGTCACCGGCATCATCGGCTGCCTGCAGGCGCTGGAGGTGCTGAAGATCGCCGCGGGAATGGGCTCCTCCTTCCACCAGTACATGCTGATGTTCGACGCCCTCGAGGGCAGGTTCCGCAACATCAAGCTGCGGCCGAGGAAAGCGGACTGTGCCGTGTGCGGGGACGAGCCCAGCATCACCTGCCTGCAGGATTACGAGGCGTTCTGCGGCTCGTCCGCCACGGACAAGTGCCGGGCCGTGCGGCTGCTGCCCAGCGGGGACAGGGTGTCGGTGCAGCGCTACAAGGAGCTGCTGGACGCGCGGGTGCCGCATGTGCTGCTGGACGTGCGGCCGCAGGTGGAGGCGGACATCTGCCGCCTGCAGCACGCCCTGCACATCCCGCTGAGGAGCCTGGAGCAGAGGGACCGGCAATCTCTGCAGCTCCTACAAAACAGGATTCGCGAGGAAAAGCAGAGAACTGATGGCCAAACCTCTGTCCCCGTATATGTTGTTTGCAAGTTAGGAAATGATTCGCAGAAGGCTGTAAAGATTCTGCAGGAGTTGCCTGCCGAAGAATTTGGTTCTGTGTTAGCTAAGGATATTAAAGGGGGGCTCATGGCTTGGGCCGCTAAAATTGACCCAACGTTTCCTCAGTACTAGAGTTTTAAGTGGTGAAAAAACCACACATTTTCAGAGTAAGTTCTGTAGGGTTCCATCTCCTCTCTGTAATGGCTATATCACATGGAAAAAACAGACAGAAATACCATACTGGTTTGTTATGTTACCTTCTTTTTTCCCCAAGAAAAATGCGTATTTTTGTAGCTGTCTGATTATTTTTATAAAAATGTAAATCTATCCATTCCATGAAAGTGGAAAGAAATGTGTTCCTTGGTTATGATTTAATAGAAAACCATAACTACTGACTTGTGCACATGATGATTGAGAATATCCTAATTAGCAATTGTAACCTGGAAAACAAAACACAGGAATCATATTTCTACTCAGTCTCTAAACTGCTTAAGAAATTGAAACAGTGCATGAAATGAATAAACAATAATTCCTGGTAATCTCTAGCTGGTCTGTAGCACTATTAATCTGTGCCAGGGAATTTCCAGGACAGCACTAATGGCTGTGGTGGTGAACACCTTTCAGTTCTGTCTGAAGCCGTGTGAATTTCTGGACTGGAACAGCTCCAGGTGTTAAGAGCTTCCAGACCCATCCATCCTCGTTTATGGGATGGCAAAGCAGTGGATTCCCCAGCTTGAATAGAGGAACTGAGGTTAACTGGTAATGGGACAGAAGTTTGACCCTGAAGGTTTGTCAAACAGACAGAAAATGCTTTTATCAGTGCTTAGAAGATTTAGAGATTGAGAAATAATGAGGAGGTGAGAGAGGGAAAAATAGATATTTATCTTTCCTCCTGCAAGCACAAAGACCTGAAATTCCGGAGTTTTTTCCTATTGCTGTGGCACTTGCACCTCCCCAGTTGGTTTTGCTGGCTGGCATGAAGAGCTCTGCACATCTGGGGAGTGTCTGTATGTAACTGAGTGAAAAAAAAGAGAAATAAATAGCTTCTCAACAGAGCTGCCTGAGGCCTCATCACCTCAGCATAGTAATTATCTCCTTATATTAATTAAGGTATGGATTTCTTTACTTCCTGAGGAGGAAAAAAACACCTGTCATGACTAATCTTCACATTGCACCGGGGAAAAGAAGAATAATGCCATTATAATTAGTAGTTGAAAAGGGGTATTTTGGTAAAATAAATTTAAGAACAGCCACACTCCCTGCTGTATTATAACATGCCATGGTTCTGGCAATGGCAGTCTCGTGAAGGAACAGTGAATTTGTAAACAGAGAGTCAGATCCTGCAGTTTAGAGGACAATGAAAACATGAAAGGCCAGGACTTAAAGTAAACTTCAGTGTTGGTGTGTGCCCAAGAGTCACTGGGTGGTGGAGGCACAGCTCAGGCACTGTCTGGATTCTGGGAATTTCCTCTCCTGGGAGTTACAAACCAGGGGGGCTTGTTTGAAATGCCTGACCTGGCTTTAAATTTTTCTGCCTTCACTGTGATTTCTCTTCTTTGCTGTGATGTCAAGAAGAGACTGAAATGTAGAAGGCAGCAGTAGCAGTAATTCTGGAACCCTCTCACCTGACTAAGGGATTCCTTCCAGTCATTCCAAGCAAGGTGAAGCCAAGGGTTTGGGGAGAAGGGAAAAACTTTGATTCTATATCTGAGTGTGTAGGAAATGTGTGTGAAGTCTTTTCCCTTGTTCTGAGGTTGCTGTCTGTGTGTTCTGTAAATGCATCCTTGGCAGTGCTGGACTCTTTAAAGATAGGCTGAACAATCAAGGATCATAAAATCACAACTAAGCCCAAACCATTCTTATTATTGCAGGCTTATCTTTTGTTTTGACTTGCTTTAATTCATGAATTCCAAACATGTAGTGGTTTCTCTGTTCACTGGGAGAAACTCTATTTAGAAATTCTCAGAGAAACCCTGCAGCTTTATGATTTGTATTGCTGCCAAAGCCCTGCTGAAATGTTGGGGTGTGCTGACATTGTGAATGAAGAGAAGCTGCTTTGGCCACGGAGCTCTGAGTGTGGCTGGGCTGTGATATCAGGGGGGATGAGGTCAGGACAAGATCTTGTGCTTGACCCTCCATGTCCTGGGGCTGCATTTTCGAATAAAAACAAAACTGCATTAGGTCCTTAAAATACTCCAAAAAAAAGTTTGTTTTTTGTTTTTTGTTTTTTTTTTTAATGCAAATCCCTTGAGCTGTCCTTTGTGAAACTACAGAAAGAATAATGTGAGGGCTGTGTGCTAGGTGGCACTGCAAGTTCATAAACCACAGCACTCCCGAGTTTGAGTGATGCAATTCAAGCTCAGCAAGAGCTGAGGTCCCTTGAACAAATCCATCATTGTGCAGGTCCTTTGAAAAAAAGACCAGGGAAATAAAATAAAATGGAGATGAATATGAACATGGATTAGGGTAGCAAAATTTGGAGCAATGTAAACAACAGGAAAAGGCACACACAAATTCGTTTGTGGCATTAACCTTTTGTGGTTTGTGGTGCTTGGTTAAATACACCAGCCCTGCTGCTTTACCTCCCTCTGCAGCTTCAGCATCTCGGTGGGGAAATATGTACAGGGCAGGAAAAGAGGCAGAGAAAAGCAGAATAAGGCAAAAGACAGAGAAGAAATGCAGAGTTTACAAAGTTTTGTTCTGCACTTCTCCCCAGTCTGTGCTCTGTGTTGTGTTGAAATCACTCTCCAGTGAGCAGGTTCCAAGGAACAATTGAATAAGGATGTTCTAGAACAGTTAAAACAGCTAAAATTCACAGGCTGTGGGATTGGACAAGGCAGTGGGGCATTGAACCTGCTCTGATGGGAGCACTGACAAAGCTGCACCCTCTGTGCTCCCCTGCCAGCAGCAGAGCAGCTGGGATGTTCTGCTCTCAGCACAGGAAAAGAAAATCACCTCTGTTTGCCACTCTCCAGGCTTTTGTCATTGACTGTGCTCGTTTGATCTGGTCTTTACAATATATTTCAAGTGATTGACTCAGAGCCAACTGTCATGGTGCTGCTCTGCCCTCTTGTTCTCTTCATTGTGAAGTACCTGCAATTCTGATATTTCACACTCCTGCTAAGAACAAACAATACTGCTCTCCAAAGTGATGGCTGTCCCGTGAACCTTACCAGAAAAGCAAGCTGATACAAATTCAGTCCAGTCCTGCTGTGGGACAAGTTGTCCAGCTAGAGGAGAAATATTCCTGGTGTGCACTGGGGATCATTGGATTGATGGCATCCACTGAGCTGCAGCCAGGCACAGCCAGCATGAGGAGAGCAGCACGTGGGCAGGCTGTGACAGCGTGTGTGACAGCACAGCTCCAGCTGCTGTCCTGCTCCTGGCACCCCCAGATGTCACATTTGGTGTCCTGGCCCTTTGCTGGGCTCATGGAGGAAGGAGCAGCCCTGGGATGTTCCTGGGGCCCTGCTGGAAGATGTGGTTTGGTTCACAAGGTGTTCGTGCTGTTGCTAGGAGACGAAATCCCTGCTGGTGAGGAAAGGTTATCTCCAAATTTAAAATGGCTCTGTAGCAATTTGACTGGGGAATGAAGTCTCTTAGGGAAATGGGCTCAGGAGCAGTGCAAGGAGTCATGGAACCCCAGGATGGTTTGGGTGGGACAGGACCTTAAAGCTCATCTCATCTCATCTCATCTCATCTCATCTCATCTCATCTCATCTCATCTCATCTCATCTCATCTCATCTCATCTCATCTCATCTCATCTCATCTCATCTCATCTCATCTCATCTCATCTCATCTCATCTCATCTCATCTCATCTCATCTCATCTCATCTCATCTCATCTCATCTCATCTCATCTCATCTCATCTCATCTCATCTCATCTCATCTCATCTCATCTCATCTCATCTCATCTCATCTCATCTCATCTCATCTCATCTCATCTCATCTCATCTCATCTCATCTCATCTCATCTCATCTCATCTCATCTCATCTCATCTCATCTCATCTCATCTCATCTCATCTCATCTCATCTCATCTCATCTCATCTCATCTCATCTCATCTCATCTCATCTCATCTCATCTCATCTCATCTCATCTCATCTCATCTCATCTCATCTCATCTCATCTCATCTCATCTCATCTCATCTCATCTCATCTCATCTCATCTCATCTCATCTCATCTCATCTCATCTCATCTCATCTCATCTCATCTCATCTCATCTCATCTCATCTCATCTCATCTCATCTCATCTCATCTCATCTCATCTCATCTCATCTCATCTCATCTCATCTCATCCCATCCCATCCCATCCCATCTGATCCCAGCCCACCTTCCACCATCCCAGGCTGCTCCAGCCTGGCCTTGCACACTTCCAGGGATCCAGGGGCAGCCCCAGCTGCTCTGGGCACCCTGTGCCAGGGCCTGCCCACCCTCACATTAATAAAAATCTTCCTTATCATTAGTCTGAATCTACCCTTTTTAGTTTCAATCAATTCCCCTTGTCCTATTGCTACAGGTGCTGCTGAGAAGTTCTCATTTTGTGAAACATACTTCTAACTTCATTCTGTAAGGGTTTGAAAGTCTCAAAAACCATTAAAGTGTTTAAACTTGCCCTCCCATATATGTATTTATATGGACACACATGTATGTGCACACCCAGAGGTGTATTCCAGGTGAGGGACAGACAGGTTTTAGGCGGAATTTATAGAGGTAATTTCCAGGACTTGCATGTTGTCATTTCAAACACGCTTCTGTAACTGTGCTCTCAATTTCTCTTTACTACTGGAGTAGTGGGAGGTAGCAGGTGTGACAGTGATTGGAACTCATTAAAACACTCTATAGCTGCATTCTCATCCTCAATTAGATTACTATCTTCTTTTTTTTTTTAATCTCATTAAGTAGATTCTGTTATTTCTTTTATAAATAAAACCATAACTTTACTTACCAGGCTGCTCTTTTACGAGTGATGGAGGTATTTATATTGCCCTTGTGACCTTGAAAATCCTAATTTTAGTCAGATAAAATTGCATTAACCTTTTGAAAAGTATCACTTATCAATATTGCAACCAAATAAATGCTGCATAAATATTTTTAGGAGTTTCACACTTCCCAGAGGTGATGGTGATGGTATCTTCATCCTCATTTCCTTGCAGATCCACCAGCCTGCTCTGGAAACGAGAGGCCACGGCTGTAGTGCATGGACTGAATATTTCCCTCTGGATGTTAAATATTTTATCCAGCCTTTTCAAGTCGGCTGGTGCAGGTGGGTGCCCTAGGACAGGAATTTGCCAGGAGCAGCCCGTAGGTGGCAATGTAAGATCCTTGGATCGGGTTTATCCCTGCTCCCTTCCCCAAACACCGGACCTGAGATGTTTCTCAGCGATTCCTGACTCTTCCAGCAGCACGGAGCCACCCCTGGGGTCAGGTGGGCATCTGGGGCACTGGTGATAAATACAATTATACACAAGACAGAAAATAACCAGAGCTGTGTTTACAGGGAACATTGTCCTTTGGCTTTGCCTGTCAGGAATGTGCAAAAATGTAACTGTACCTCATCACAGCATCCCAGAATTCCAGAATCCCAGAATCCCAGAATTCCAGAATCACTGAGGTTGGAAAAGACCTCCAAGGAACATCCAGTGTGCTCTGTGCCCCATCCCCACCTTGTCCCCAGCTCTGAGTGCCACCTGCAGCCCTTCCTGGGACAGCTCCAGGGATGGGGATCCAAACCTTCCTGGGCAGCCCCTGGCAAGCCCTGACCACCCTTTCCACGGGGAAATTCCTCTGGAATTCTCATGGTGCTTGCAGCACTGCAGCTGTGCTGGAGCTCCTGCTGTCAGTGCAGAGTGAGGAGGCAGCAGGGACAAAATGCACTTGCAGCTCTCCCCAGGTCCCTCTCAAAGGAAAGTTTTCTCAAAGCAATTTCAGGGCTTCTGGAAACCTCCCCTCACTCTGCCATGTGATGCTTTGCAGCCTGAACTTGGCCCATGTTGTCCCTCAGAAATATTCCTCTCCAAAATTAAAGTCACCTGCAATTGCACTGCTGGGTTTGATTTGCATGAGGATAATGTTCATGGATTTCCCAAAATGTGTTTTCTTTAGGAGTGAAAGAAACAGAGTCATCTTTTCCTTGGCTGACCTGGGAGCTGCCAGCCCTCTGAAAGTCGTGGATGATTTTTCTCAGCTGCTTTGTGACATGAGGTGCATCACTAATGAGAATGAGAGCAGCACTTCAATTCATCATTCAGCAATTCTGTGTCAAAACTTCATTTCTCTATAGAATTAACTACAGAAATTTATGCTGGTGCCTACTTTGTTCCTGAGGTGGGCACCATTTAAATTCTATTGTTATCTTTAACAGAAAGATAAACATTATTATCTAGCTGACCACTTCACTTGCATGACTGAGAGCTGCCAAACGAGCTGTAAAGTTTTTAAAAAAATCCCAATCTCCAGATGATGGCTGGGAATTTCTTATATTCCAGGTCAGTCCCTGGAGCAGCTAATTATTGTGGTTTACAGCTCAGTTTTTCTGGACCCACACTGAATGTAGGAGTTAAATTATGGCCATAATTAAGGATGGCTACAAAGCTGCTGTCATTAACGAGGGGACCTGACAAAGGAGGAGCTGAGACCTCAGCCTGGCAGAGTTACACAGGTTTCTGTGTCCTGCCTGCCTCTGGTGCTGCACAAGGCTCCAGCTCCTGTCACAAGGGCCACAGGGATAATGAATGAATATTTATGAAGTGTAGCAAATATGCTCTAATTACCCTAATTGGCCTGCTGTGGTTCCAGTTATGGCAGAACTTTATTTCTGTTCAAGTGACATTTGCTTCTGGATTAGTTCCTGCAGGCAAAGAAAAAGTAAAAGCCCTGCTGAAGAGGGCAGAAGATCCCCTGATATCCTGGTCCTGCAGCTCCTGCTCCTGGCAGGCTCATGGCTAATAACATTCCTCATCTCATTAGGGATTTCTAGGGAGTGCTTCAGAGGATGTCAGACACTGGGAAATGACAAAGAAAAACAACGAGCAAAAAGGGAGGGGGACTAGTTTTATTGTTAGTAATTAATAGACCAAACTCTGAACATTTTCAGAGTGGCAGCACACAAAATTCTCCTTGATTTTATTTGTGGTGTGTGGTTTTGCAGAGTGACTGAGAGCCAGACAAGGAGCCCTGTCCTGAGGGCTCACACAGAGCTGCTTCCATTCAAGGAACACATTTTTTGGATAAATAGATACTAAATCCACTGTCAAATCTTGCATGAGGTAGCCAACAGAACTATTAAAACACAGAAAAAAATGGGCCATGCAGTATTGTACTCACTCCTGGTAGTAAATGGTGAGTAATGACTGTGAAAATGGTGACATGTCTGACACCCCAGGCAGAGTCAGCTGCTCAGGGCAGGGCTTGATGTGAGCAGGGACTGATGTCATGGTCTTCAAAGTCACATCTGACTTTTCTTTTATTGTTTAATTTCTTATTAAACAGTCAATTCACTCGATGTAGGTTTAGAATTATCTATTCCACTTTCCAGCCTGTTGCAAACCTAAAAGAGGGATGTGAAATTCTGCAGCAGTGTTGCTTTTGCATCAGGCTGAAGCCCCAGTGAATCTCTTCCCACACGAGTCAGGAATGTATGGAGCACACCAGCTTTCCTTCCCAGACGTGCATCTGATGATGTGGGAATGTGTGATTCAGCCCTGCATGAGATTTTTGTTTAATTAGGCATTGCTAAAGCCTCGGAGTGTTCAGTGACACCCCTGAAACCTCTGCCTGTGGAGATCTGGGGTACTCAATTACAGTGGGAACATTGTGAAGGGTCAAATGGAGACAAGCTCTAAATATTCCCTACAGAGAATTTTTTAGGAGCTTGACCTGTGGTGAATGTTAACATAATATGAATGGTTTCAGCTCACCTCTGATGTGCTGCTAGAAAGGCTCTGCCTTCATTTCTGTGCTGCACCCACCAAGGGTTTGTGTTGGTTTTGAGGGAGGAGGAGGCTGGAAAGGGAAATGTACCACCTTACCTGGAAATTCTGCTTTCATCAGGGACTTTTCTTTCTCAGTTTTTACAGATCCTTCCTGGTCTCTTCTGAATCTGACAGATTCTTTGTTAAAATATTTTAAAGTTCTGTCCCAAAGAGCTGGGATTGTGATTCTTGGGACAACATGCAAGGAAGACGTGTCCCTGTCCAATCCTTTACCTGGAAAATTTCCTTTGCTGGTGCTTTGTGGCCCTGCTCAGAGCTGAGCTGTGCCCCAGCCCCACTCCCTGTGCCACCTCCTGAAGGAGCACAGGGACATGCAAGGAGAGCCCATCACTTTATTAATGCAAGGAATCCTGCTGTGGGATTGAGCAGGAATCAGAGCAGGAATCAGCAATGCCAGCCCCTGCTGCTGCAGCCATGCTCTGCTGTGGGGCAGTTCCCCCTTTGCCTGCAGCAAAGCATGCAGTGCTAGGATTGGAACTGTGCTGGTGACTGCACACGCTGCTGAAAGGCCAGGAAGGAGTGACAGCCCCAGCTGTGTCACAGCTTTTGAGCCAAGCCACCATTTTCATGGATTTGACTAAAAATCCAGGTAACAGGCTGATCACCTGAGACCCCCAGGAGCGCTGGGACACAGAGTGGGCTTCACTCTGCACTTGTGCTCTGAAGCCTCTGAGCTGGGTTGATTTAGCACAAGGGCTACAGCAAGTGTTGCCCCTGTACAGCACAGCAGGTTGGTTCACCGTGCAGTCCCACATGTCCAGCACTGCTGCCAAGTTCAACGGGACACAGGGTGGGGACATCCCTGGCAGCCTCCCTGTCCCTGCCTCGGCAGAACTCACCACAGGCAAGATGCTTTCACAGTTTTGCTCAACCAACACCCAACTCCAGGGTGATGTTTTTATTTTATTTTTATTGGACAAGGGCTTTAGAATCAAGCTCTAGTTGTGGGATTAAAAAAAAATTAGGTGATACATGAAATAAATGAGCATTAATGTAAAGACAGTGAGAAAATGGATGGCCCCACAGCATTTATTAGCTAGCAGAACATGGAAATGAGCTTAGGTTTTATTTGGTAAGTCTTGATTTCTCCTTATATTCATGTACAGCTCCTTATTTATGGCTCAGCCTGTCAAACACATTCTTAGATAAGCAACTGTTGCTCACAGGACTAATCTAATTACCAGTTCTTTTTATAACGAACGCTGACACAAAGGTAGAAGATGCATAGCACTTGTTCTGGAGCCAATGCTCCAGATGATCAAACAGTTTTGAAATTTAAAAAAATATGGGGAGAAGAATTTTTTGTCACGATGTTCCTGTTTTTTGTCCAACTCTAATTAAATATGAAGAACAAGAGTGAAAAGCTGGTTCATTTGCAGCTTTGGCACAGGATTAATTGCCAAGAGTTTAGACTGGATATTTTAGCACTCTGCAGAAATGTTCCATAGGCACATTTCCCTACCACAGGCTGGAGAATGCTAGAGCCCTAATTATTTGCAAAGTGCATTTTAAAAAGTTTTGGAATTTTCCTTCAGGAGCAAGTTTATCAGAACAGCTTCAAATTGTATTTTAAATACATTTGAACAGAAAAGCAGCGTGCTGTGGGCTTGGCCAAACAGCACAGACTGAGAAACTGATTTTGCTTTTTTTTGGAAGGACAATGTTGTGTCCTTGGCCTTCATTTAAACCATAAAAACATTGTGCATGTTGACATTTCTCACAGCCTGCTCCAGAAATGTCAATAAGAAATAGTATTTCTGAAAATTAAGACAAAGAAGCATTGGTCAGTGTGATGGGGACTGGTAAATTGCCCAAGCTCTTAACTGCTAGTAAGTCATTTAACTAAAAAAGAGTGGAAAATAGGTGAAACTCCTTAAATCAGCTTTTCTTCACCTCTAAGCATACATTAAATCAAACATGTGGATTTAATTATTTTTTAAGTTCTGGAGTTTTTCTCCTGAGCTGTTCTGCAAAATAAACAGGGTCTACCATGAATGAACCTGCACAGAAACCTGAGCCAAACCCAAATATCCCCTGTGCTCCCCCTGACCTCAGCACAGAGCCTGGGCCAAGATGGACAATACCTGCCTGTGCCTTTTGTGTTCATGGCTTTTTCCTGTCCTAGTTCAAATCTTCCCCATGACCACCAATGTGTAAGGATGGCAGAGTGAGTGAATCCTGAGTCCCTCCTGATGGAGCACAGTGAAGCACAGAGCTGTCAGTGCACCCTTCCATGACTCAAATCACATTTTCTTTTTCTCTCACTGGCAGCTTCCCACGGGCACAGATTTCCTGCTCATGGAAGCTCTGTGGGAAGGGTGGCCCCAGTGTGCCCAGCAGTGCTGGGGTCCCAGTTCCCTTCCAGAGCTGAGGGACAGTGAAGCTGGGAACAGATGCTGGGGAAGGCTGGCATCTCCTCATGCATATTTCACTGGATTTGCAGCTAGTCACCTCTTGGTAATAACATTAAGTGCTACAAAACTCCAAGGCTTTGTTCCTTGGAATGCTGCATTCGGTGGCATCAGATCAATGCTGTAACATCAATTCAATTTGGAAGCTGGTGAGCTCTGAGTATTTACATCTTTAGCAAGGTTATGCCATAAACAGCTCGATTCTTCTGCTCTGCTGTGGTGAGGGCTGACTTGCAAAGAAAGAGCTGGTTCTGTGGTGAGTGACCAATCTTACTGATGTTTCTTAAAAGCACAATGGGACAAACATCTGTGGTTATTTCCATTACTCTCTAAGGCGTGTTAAGGGAGAGAATTCAGCCATTAATTCTGATGTATTTACATTATTTATATACAAGAAGAACAAGAAAAATGGTGGCCTGTTTAATGATTATGTACATTGTGATTCGGTTGGAAAAATGTGTATTACAAATGGCAAAACAGCCTGTCAAGTGCATAATTATATGTTGCTCTTTTTTGTTGTTGTTGCCAGAGAAGATTTAATTCCTTAAATCCCACTGCATGATCTCAGTGAAAGTTCTGCCCTATACATTATATGGGGGGGAGGAAGGAACAGCATAATAACAGACTTCTTAACCCACATCAAGTCCTGGTTAGGGCTTCTAAAATGAAGACTCTCTTCATTTTAATTTGAGGATTACCTTTGTAAGGTGCTTCCAGAGCAAACTGAAAGATGGAATCTGATGCAATGACAGCAAGAGAAACAGTGACATAAATTTCATTCATTGTCCCTAGTCTCGGAGGAGAGAGTGGTGAACAAAACCTCGCTGCCTTGTGACTCATTGCTCATCTGAGACTTGGCTTTCAGCAGGAACTGTGCTCTCCTGTACATGATCCTCTCCTGCTCCTGCTTCAGCTCCAGGTAGGAGCGTGAGAAGGTGTGGAAGATGGAGGTGACCGGGAAGGCCATGAGGAGGATCCCGCTCAGGATGCTGCTCAGGGCCACCACCTGCCCGGGGATGCTCCTGGGCACCATGTCCCCGTAGCCCACGGTGGTCATGGTGATGACGGCCCACCAGTAGCAGGCGGGGATGCTGGTGAACTCCTGCGAGTCGGCCATCTCGTTCTCGATGACGTAGAGCAGGGGCGCGAAGAGCGCGATGGCCACGCACAGGAAGAGCAGCAGCAGCCCGAACTCGCGTGTGCAGCGCCGCGCCGTCAGCCCCAGCGTCTGCAGCCCCAGCGAGTGCCGCGCCAGCCGCATCACGTACAGGATGCGCAGCGCCCGCAGGATCCGCAGCACCAGCCCCACCTTGTCCAGGTAGATGTTGCCCGAGCTGGGCTTCTTGGAGCCCTCGGAGCCCGTGTCCACCAGCAGGGTGATGTAGTAGGGCAGGATGGCGATTATGTCGATCAGCGTCAGCGGCCTCCGCAGGAACGAGAACTTGCTCTTGGCCTGGATGAATCTGAGCAGGAACTCCAGGGAGAACCATGCCACACACACAGACTCCACAATGAAAATATTGTAGCACATCTGGGAACACTCACCCTGCAGGAAAGAGGAGGAGTTTGTAATCGGCTCTGGATAATAATTATTTTAGTTGGTGCGGTGACAGGAGGAGAGGCTTCTGTGTTGGTTTTTTTAAACCCAAAATATTAAAGGGATTGAAGCTGTTGCTATGGGGAAACACGTTGGCAGTTTGGAACATGCTAATTGCAAACCTTAGAAAGGCACTGCTTATTCCACAGGAGATACTGCTCGGGAATTTCAGGCTTTCTAAATAGCAAATTCAAAGTCTAACAAGGTAATATACAGAAGAGTGCACGCTAACAGAATTTTCTTGGGACATAAAACTGGATATGATTAATTCTCTTACAAGTAATTGAATGCCCATGTAATATTTCAATTACTCTTCACGATATCTCCCCCCCTCTAAAGACAGCTGCACAATCCCCATTGGAGTCAATAACCTCAGACCTTGTGCTTGCTCTGCTCTTCCCAGCACATACCACTTGCCATCCTAAAAGCGAACTTACCTTTTCCTCCTCCTCCCTCAGGTCAGGCATGGTGCTGATGGATAAGTTCACTGCTGTAATAGTTACAAACAAAACAGACAAACACGCAAACACCTTTCCAGGAAGGCCAGACTGGGGCCTTTCCACCATGTCTTGCAACTTTTTCATGCACAAACCAATTTTTGTCTCCTCTACTGTTTCACCTGTTGTTTCATTTTCTAGGAGGTCATCCTCCCGTTCATTAATCTCTGTGAGCTCCTCCATTTTTTGCAGGTATCTCCTTTTACAACACCAGTCCAAGTTGTCTTCCTCAATGCCCCAGTAGAGCAGCTCCTCTTGGAAGGACAGCGCACACATCTCCCGCAGGAGCCGCAGTTTGCCCACCCTCAGGAAGGTCAGGATGGTCCTGAACGCCCCCGGGTTGCGGTCGAAGAAGAATTCGTTGCACGTCACGTCGTAATCGTCACAGATGTTCAGAATGTCATCAAAGTTAGTGCAGAACTTGAGCTGTCCCAGACGTGTCAGGGGGAACTCGTCCAGCGTGGTCCAGGGCAGCAGGTACTTGATGCCCCCCACGTTGATGATGATGTGGCGCTTGCGGTCGTCGGGGTGGAAGCCTTTGAGGAGATCCTCCTGAGGGTGGATTAGCCTGGCTCTTTGGTAAAACACTCCCTTGAGGGTTTCAGACTCTGGAAAGAACGTGTGGTTGAAGGAAGCATCTGAAGTACAGCTCAGGGCGCTATAGTCATAGTCGGAATTTTCTCCAGGCATAAGAGTCATCTTGGAAGACAACTTTGCATCCCTTCGCTGCTCCTGCAAGTGTCTTCTGGAACAGGAAACAGACATGGGGTGAGGAAAGGCAGGCTGCTCTCAGGTGTTCAACAAATGTAGTGGTAAAGCCCAAAAGCATTTATGGACATAAGAGCAACTGGAAGGAGAACAGCAGTGGCTGAGCGTGGTCAGAGACCTTGCTGGGCAGGCTGGGTTTGTCCAGCACTGACCCCAAACCAAGGGCTGTGCCCGGTTCAGGAGCTCTGCCTGCCACATCTGTCACTCTGGAGGCTTCTCCTGTCTCAGATACAGTGCTCTCAGTCCCCAGAAGATAAAAAGGGAAACCAGGAACAATTCCTCCACGTGGATGTTTCTGGTTCAGAGTGGAGGTATAAAAATGATGACAGTATCACGTTAGGACACAGAATTCAAGTGTGTTTTGTAGAAAATGAAATTGTATAATTTTTAAAGTATTACTCATAAAACTTTGGAGTATTTTACTACCCATGAAATATATAGAAAGAATCAGAAGTCAATTATCTTGTAATTCAGTAAATGCACGCTTCTCAAAACCAGTTAGTACAAGACTAATTTCTAAAAGGCCATCTGGAAACAATTTGGGGGAAAAAAGCTCACTTGTATTGGTGATCACATAAACATTTGTATAGAGTTTATACACAATTAATGACATGGCAACTCCCTTTATATGGCCTCATTTACAAAAGACTGCAAAGAAATCCAGGATTTCCATGCAAACCTTGGAATGTTTCAGTTCTCACTGACACCCTGCATGCAGTAACAGGGCTTTGTCCTTGCTCTATGCTGAGCCAAGCTGCCTTTACCTCTGATTATAAGAACCCAAACATTTCTAATGACAACTTGGAAAATCCTGTTTGAATTCAGCTCATGCAACACTGGTGTAAAGTCCAGGGAGTGAAGTGAGCAGAGTTAACTGGGTATCAAACACAGGAGCTGGAAATGTCCAAACTTCTGGCCTCCCTAATTCACTGCACTTTTAAGATTCAGCCTGGAATTGGCTCCTCCACAGGGGGTTGTGCAGTCCTGCTCCAACACCTTTTATCTGCACACAGCCTCAGCTTAGTGCACAGAGTCCCTGAGTTTCACTTGATAAGAGTGTTTATTCATTAAGGAGATTGTACAATATAGAGACATCAAATATTCACCAGTATTTTGGCTTTCTAGCCTCAGGCTCACAGGAAAGGAATAAATACTCCAGTTGATTGGCTTCAGCAGCAGCAGAGTTTTGTTCTTCTCCTGGCTGCACTTACCTCCCCTTGGATGTGCACCCCAGGGATATCCTCCCTGCTAGGGCCCCTTGCTGAGCCACAGGCCCCTCCTTTTCAGAAGCTGGGTTTATAAACCACACCAGGAGTGGTACATACCTGTCAGAGAAGAAAAACCCATGATTACACAACAGCAAAGGTCTCAAACCACAGCTGCCCCTCAGTTAAGAGCTCTCCTTGCTGCAAGGGCAATTCCAATGCTTCAATTAAAAACTCTCTCATCCTGCTCCTAAACTTCCCAGAGGGTTTGGGCTGAACAGAGCAGCTCTGTGCACACTCACAAACAGGTGGCCCCAGGTCAGCTTTGGGTGGTGCTCCTCACTCACACAGGATCACAGAATGGCTTGGGTTGGAAGGGACCTTAAAGCTCATCTTGTCCCACCCCCTGCCATGGAGCAGCAGAAGAAATGCCACTGGAGCACAAGCTAAAGGTTTGATATGGAAACCAGGGCTGCCTGGTGGATGTTTGTGTGGGGCTTCATCCCTCAGACCAACTGCTGTTTGATTTAAAAATGCCTTTTCCCTTCTGCCTCAGCCATGTCTAAGGCAGGGCTGGTCCAAACAGAATGAAGAGTATGACTGATAGAAGATATGGATAAGTGGGAGCTGTTAACCATTTTCCCTTCTGTAATACCAGATGATGTTGGTTAGCAACAACTTATCCTCTGAATCTCAGCCAGGAAAAATGAGGAGGCAGCTCATCTCTGTCACTGGTTTGATCTCCCAGCACATCCACTGTTGACACAATGGGAAGAAATGGAGAGAGGGAAATGTAAATGTTCTGCGTGTGTCAGACACACGCTGCAACCCTGAGGCAGCAACTGTGAAAGAGCAGAGCAAAGAGAAAGGCATTTCTTCCTTCCCTGCCAGCTCCTCGACCTGTGTGAAACCATAAATTGGACAAATGAATCCCCTGTGTGTCACACTGAGTGCCTGCACTTAGAAAAGGTTGCTCCTTGGGTTGCCATAACCAGAGCTGGCAAGCTTACAAATCCCACGTAGGATCTGATGCTCCACATGGGTTATTTTCATGTTCTTTGCCTCAGATACACGCAGCATCATATCTACAGGGGAAGAGTAGGAGGAGATAAAGGACAATAATAAACGTGGCCTGACTTGAAGGAAGGCAGAAAGGAGAAAAAATAAACCAGTGAATTTCTCAGTGTGTTTCTTCTTTTCCTTCTA
The DNA here is from genome assembly GCA_013397375.1 of Toxostoma redivivum. Lineage (NCBI taxonomy): Eukaryota > Metazoa > Chordata > Aves > Passeriformes > Mimidae > Toxostoma > Toxostoma redivivum. The sequence goes on from VXBI01004090.1 coordinate 242,525, forward strand.
AGGGTGCCTCCACAGAAGGATGGTCAGTATTGCTTTAGGATGAGAGAGATCTAATTAATGGAAAGACTCCTTGCTGTAGAGCTTAAAGCCCCAGCAAGCTGCTTTATTCCTCCCTTGCAGCCTGATGACACTGGGGACAGCTGATAAGAAATTCCTTCAGGAGTAAAGACAGCACACTGCAGTGTAAGGTCAGACAAACACATCAGCCTGGAGCCCCAACCTTCCCAGCAACTAAACAAGATGAACTTTAAGGATCTGCTGTAACAGTAAAATCCTCTGCTCTGGCTAAGTCAGGCCCAATGGTAAAAGCAGCATTCTGCCCTTGGAATGCCTGGGACCCACTTCAGCTTCCTGGCTCCCCTGCTGGCAGTGTGCTCTCCTCCTGGGCAAATCCCTTCTCTCTGAGCATCGTTGTGAATTTACTGGGGCAAGAACTGCCTCTCCCTCCATCACCCACCCTGGGAATTGCTCTGGCTTTCAGAACCTGTGGTAAAACACAATAACTGGCCTGGGGCAAGGGCTCTGGGTGACTCCAAGGGGAGGATTGTGCATGGGAAATAAGAAAGGACATATTTTCAAAAATCTGTCCTGCACAAGATGATATCCATTACGTCTGGTGAAGAAATCAAATTAGAAATCTGTACTGCCCTTACTTGAAGCCAAAAGTCAGGATGGATGCCAGACTCCGAGGCAATGGGAAAAGAATTATTAAAGATGCCCTTCTGAGGGAAAGAAATAGAACTCATGAGAAACATGATAAAATTCCACTGCAAGTGTCGTTTCCCCCCCCCCACAGTGTCCTCTGCAGTATTTTGAATTCTGCAGTGCATCTCTGATGTAATCAGAGCTCCTGCAAGGAGTCCTGCTCCTGCTCCACGGTGCAGACAATTCAAAGTTGTGCCTGGATGATAATAAGCCTGAAAAGGAGATGCAGAACTCCCCCCTTGTATCTTCTAACAATATTGTGCCTACAACTCATCTCTGTTGCTTTTTACCATTTGTAAATTAAGTTTAAAAAAAAAATTAAAAGTTTCAGATTTCAGTGCAGGTTGAATATGAATAAAGTGATTTTTTGCAAAGAATTCCATAAGGAACAATTTAATGATCCCTCCTCCTTTAGTGTTTCCTTAGTTAAGCAGGCAGCATTTCCAAGCAGTGCCACACTCAGCTGCCTCCTGGCACAGGATTCCTGTGCTGTACCTCACTGCCAGGTACCTCCTGCCACACTTCAAACCCTACTCCTGCAGCTCCTTACAGCCTAAGAACAGATCTCAAACTTCAACTCTGCTTGCAAAAGTTCATTCCCAGCCAAATCAGAGTAAAACTTAAAAAGGTCAATGCATAACATGAAATAAAACTCTCCTGAAAAGCAGATAAGCTGAAAAAAATATGGTCTATCTTGCTCTCCCTGAGCTGGACAGTTGTGGCATCTTAAGACAACCTACAAACAGAATGATGTCAAATATGTTACTCACTGTTTGGTTTTATAAAGCTGAGCCTTATTCTACTGATAATAATCAGAAGTGAAATAACTTTGCAGATAACTTCTATCCCCAGGAGAATGTTCTGAAATTCATCAGGGTTAATAGCTGCAGTTACTCTCCTGTGAAACATACTTATGTCAACAAATTTTAGCAAGTCACATTCATAGCAATCTCTTAAACATCATTTTAAAAAGTAAAGGATTTGACATTTGCTTGTATCGATAAATATTTTGCTACCGAAATGAAGATATGTAGTCATGGAAGAGTTCTTTCATGCTCGTCCTGTCCTCACCCCCTCCCCAAGTCTTTTCCAATGAAAAAAAAAAATCTACCGGAAAGACATTGCCTATCAAGAACAGTTCACTTGATGTGCCTGTCAGTCACCAACGAGCAGAAGTCAGTAAATACCCCAACATAAACCACATCCCTTAATTATTTAAAAATAAAAGCTATAAAGGACCTTCAGATCAGGCAAGGCGGAAGAAATCGGAAAGGCGAGCCTCCATCCTGCGCTGTGCAGCCCCGGGAGCGGCCAGGGCGAGCCCGGAGCAGCACGAAGCGAGCCCGACGGACGAGCCCGGAGCGCCTCAGCCTCCTCGGCGGCGGGGCCGGGGCAGCGGCAGCGGCAGGGCACGAACGAGCCGGGCGGTCCCGGGGAGCAGCCGAGCCCCTCCCGCTGCTGGCAGCCCGGCTCCGGCAGGGAATGACGGCCGCTCCCTCTCTTCCATCCCTGCGGAGGGACACAACCTGTTGCTGCAGCCGGGGCGGCCCCGCCCGCTCCGGGGGCTCGGCGGCTCCGGCCACCCCCGGCCGGGCCGGGCGCTGCCCCCGCGGCTCTCCCGGAGCCGCCAAAGTTGCCCGAACTTGCCTGCGAGTTGCCCGCGGCGGTGGCGGCGGGCAGGGAGCGCGGAGCCCCGCGGGCGGCTCGCTCGGTGCCGGGCTCTCGGTACCGGGCTCCTTACCGGGCACCGCGGGCGGGCGCGGAACCGCAGCGCTCCGGCCGAGCCCCGGCCCCGCGCATGGTGAGCACCGGCACCGCCACCGGCACCGCCACCGGCACCGGGAGCTGCGGCCGCGCCGGGACCAGCAGCAGCAGGAGGAAGAGGAGGAGGAGGAGGAGCTCCCGGAGCCGAGGAGGAGCGGAGCGGAGCGGAGCCGGAGCCCTGCCCCGCACACAGGTGGCATCCCGGGCTGCCCCGGGGAGCTGCTGCTGCTGCTGTGCCCCTGCCGAGCGCACCGCGGTTTTTTGGCTGCAGAGATGGGATTACAAGTGTCCATGAAAGCATAAATCCCATCCCAGCTCTGTCCCCGATCTGCGCAGAGGCTCCCGGAGAGCCGAGCCCTGCTTTGTTCCCTTGCAGCGCACGGGTTATTATTGTCGCACACTTGGAGAATATTGCCTGGTTCTACTTTTTAATGACACTTGTTTGACATCTGGGTGGAAGTTACTCTGTGTGGATGCAGTCTCCGAGCAGAGTCTCGGTGCCAGGGTTCAGGAGTCCCTGCAGCTCAAGCCTTGGCACAGACTGGAGCGAGCCGCTCCCATCCCGTGTGCTGCTGTCCCCCCGTGCGTGCAGAGATCGCTCTCATTTCCCTTCCCTGCAGGCGATGTCCCGCGGGATGGGGACAGTCCCCTCAAAGGGACAAGGACTGTCCCGTGGGCACTGTGCCCTTCACCCGGAGCACTGCGGGGTCTCACTTCAAGCCAAGTCCTTTGTTGCTATGGTAATACAAATAAAAAATCTATACCATGGTAATTTTAGCAAAACACCTCTTTTACCGCCCCGAACTAAATGGGACTGTGGCTCAGGATTGTGTGGGCACACAGGAATAGTCGTGCTGATATTCCTCAGTAGAACAGCAGCGGTGTGAGGGCTGGCAGCGGCTGGGGCTGCTTTTCCCTGATACTGCACAGGGTTTTATTTGACTTCGGGAAGGTTTCTGGGCAGCTTTCAGCCTTTGTCTCCAGCAGGGAGATGATTGGTTTGACCGACCACAGTGACAGGTACGAGAGTTTGGGCTTTTGTACAGCAGTCTGTAATAATCCTGCTAACAGAAGCCTGTATTTTAAAAGTCTTTGCTGTAGGAAGGACATTTAAAGTAGGGTCTCCCAGGGAGTAATCAGGGGATAATTTTGGTCAGTATTTGCTGTAATAACTTGGGTGACAGAATGAAGGGCGTTTTAATAACATGTGCAGAGATTCCAACACGGAGTGCGAGGCTGAGATTTCAAATGAGCCTGGGATGCTGCAGAGCCTGTCTGAAATCAAAAAAGCGATGTGGTGTGCCCCGAAGGAGGAACATCCCGTGCCCGATGGACACCGTGAGGGACAAACACTGAGACTGCAGAGCTGCCGTGCTGCTCCCAGCGCTGCGAGCAGGAGGAGCTGAGACATCAGAGGGCGTCATTTCTGTTCCATTTAGCGCTAGCCAGGCTGGGCTGGAGCCTGCGACCATCCCAGGCACTGCACTCACCCTTACAGACAGATGTAGGCAAAGCAGAGAGGAGAACAGCAACCACAAGTGCAAAAGGCTCGGAAATGTAAGCTGTGTGGAAGGCTGGAATTCATTATTTGAGCTGGGAAAGAAAACACAATGTAAGGACTCGGCAACTGTCTTCAAATGTATAAACACATTTGCAAAGATGACAGTAAACACTTGTCCTGTGACCACAAATGATGGGACGAATAGCAATTTGCTGAAGTGCAATTAGTGCAATTAGGGAGATTACTTTAGATATCAGGGAAATAAACAAACAAACCAGACAAAACTATTACCCTGTGAGTAGCTGGAGAGTAGCTGGAATCTCAGCAGGTTGTAAATCTGTCCAGTGAGATTTAAAGAAAAGATTGGATAAAGAGCTCTCAGGGCTGGCTGTGACCATGCCTGGGGCAGGGGAGATTTCCAGCAACCTTCCCTTGCCAGCCTTTATTCCTGTGAGTTCTGGATCACAAAAGGACAGCTCACTAACACCCCATCTATTAATGCAGAGTTTTTCTGCTATTTAATAAATCATCCCTGCCTGTGCTGTTTGGATCAGGATCCTGTTTCCATCTGGAGACAGGCAGTAGAGCTCTCCAGTGCAAGTAAGCAGTTGCAGGTCCAGTTTAGAGCAATAATGGCTGAAAATGTTTATTACTGTGGTCAGTGTTAATATCAATGTCCTTGCTTAGTGCCCACTGCAGGACTCCCCCCTCATTTGGGCTCTGGCTTGGCAGGTCCAGCTGAGATCAAGGATTTTGTGGACATCAGTGTGAGGAGTGGCTGTGAGATTGGCTGTGGCCAATATTAAATCTGCTCTGGCAAATGGGGTTCTTCCCTCTTCTGGCTTGTCTCACCCACATCCCTTGTGAGGACAGAATTCCTGGGGGGAGCAGAGGGGGGGTCCCTGCCCCTGAGGGTGACCAGGAGTGCTCCAGGAGTTTTTCTGCAGAGATCAGCTTTGCATGGTGGACTGGCCAAGGCTTCCCAGAGTCAATCAACTACTTTGTGCTCCTTGAGGAACTGGCAGTGCTGCAGAGAAAAATTTTAATCCCACTTTCATTACTTTTATAGCCAGTGGCTGCTTTTCCTTCTGTTCCTTTGATTGCTGACATTGAAATCCTGCTCTCTCAGTTTCCCTGGCTTTTTAAGATAATTCCAGCATCGTTCTGCACTCAGGAGCAGTGCTACCAGCAAAACTGGGAATCTCAACTTCATAGCACTTTTCACCTCTCACCTCCCATACAAATCAGGAGGCTAAATTCCTTTCTTCTGAAGAACTGCATTCATTTTGGGCACTCAGGGCAGGAAGACATCTCCAGGCTGGAGTGTGTTCAAAGAGGCCACCAGGATGGTGAGTGCAGGGAGTGCCTGCTCTGCTGGGACACTGGGGCTGGACTGGTGCAGCCTGGAGAAGAGATGGCCCTGGGGGCTCCTGATGGCTGCCAGGGCCAACAAAAGCTTTTCAGAGACAAAAGGCTCCCAAAAGGCAAGTCTGCTCTCCCAACCAAGCCTGCCCTGTGCTGGACTGGAGCCCTCCTGAGGGTTGTGCCAGCTTGAATGATTTGGGGTGGGTGGCAATTGATGTTTGCAATTTTACTGCTATCCCCAGCTCCCCTGAGGTCGAGGAGGCTGCACTGAGGGCAGCTCTGGCCCCTCGAGGTGAGCAGATTTCCTGCAAGTGGACCCAATTCTCCTGTCACTGCATGGTGATACATTTCTCTGCTGATTTATGGCCTATGCAGCCATTTTTGTTGCTTGCTTCTCTTGTCTTTTCTCATGAACAGCTCCATTACTCTTAGTGCAGTGCCTCTGGAGTGCACCTTCCTATGGATAGAGGCTCCAAACCTGACTTTTGTTACAAATAACCCAGTTAAACCAGCAATTGATCATGGGCTGGAGCTCAGAGATGCTGAGACCCAAAGGGGTTATCCTACAGGGCTGCAATAGCAGGGGCTGGACTCATTTCCATGCTCCTGCCCTGGAAGGAGCCCCCAGCAGACCCTCCTGCCTGCAGACCATGATCCACAGCAGCTCTGCCAGCCCTGCTGGGGGCCCTGGCCCTGCTCCTCAGTGCCCAGGGAAGGGAGGGCTCTGCCAGCCTCAGGGAATTGCCCCAAAGCCTCAGAGCTGCTGCTCCAAGTGGGTCTCAAAGCTCTCACACAGCTCCCCTGGAGCACAAGGAGCAGGTTCTGCTGTGTTTGGGTTTGGTGCATTTTGCTAAAGATTTCCTCACCTGCCCTGCTGGAGGTAAACATGAATTTAAACCCCTCATGGTCCCTTTATGGCCACTGAGGTGCTTTGGAGCAGATGTGGCTGCCCACAGGAATGAACTGTGTCTGTCTCAGTGGGTGACTCGGGGCTCAGCTCGCTGTGAGGACATTTTACAGAATTCTGGCACTGATGTTCACTTCTGCTCAGCAGATCCCACCTGCAGTCACTGGGCTGGATCACAGGAGCTCTGCAGCACTGAGGGGATTACATTCACATCTCTTACTCTCACCTTTAATCATTAACCAACTCCTCAGGCTTTTATATTTGCAGAAAAGCTTTCCTTTAGCCTCATTCCTTGTGCAGTTTTCTGGGAGTTTTGTGTTTGTGCATGGGCAGCACCAGGCTCTCCTCCCATTCTGTTTCTGTCTGTCCTTGCTGCAGATCCCCCAGGAGAGCTCCTGAGGAGCTCCTGCATGTCTGTGTGGTGTTAGTGGCACTGGAGGACGAGGAGTAACACATCCCTCCTCCATCTGCAGCTCTGGGATGTTGTGTTTGTGTTTGCAAGGTGCCCCATGCGACTAAAATTAATTTACAAACCCTTGAGATTTTACTCCAGTGCCTCGTGCTGCCAACCTCCCCCATACTCCCTGTGCAGATCCAGGGGAGGTTCTGGATCCTCCCCTGGCTGGATGGTGTGTGCTGGCACCTGGGGGCTGCTGGAACGTGTCTGAGCAGGAGGGGCTGGATGTGACACCAGGACCAACACAAAAAAAAATGGGAAATGAGCAGGAAATGAGCTGGAAAACAGAAAGAACTCAGGTGTACAATTGGGCAGAAAAGTCTGTAATCTGAAAAAGCCGAGAGGTGTGGATGGGGGCTGGTTTTAGCCGTGCAGCTTTTCCTCCTCAGGGATATCTGCAGGGATATCTGGAAACCCTGGGATTGCCTGAGTGAGGAGAGGAACCTCTGCATGCAGGGATTTGTGTGCTTAGCACAACTCCTGCCCACTCTGAACATGTCTTTCACCCCCTAGCAAAGGATAAACAGAATTTCTGTCTCCAGGTGATTCTTGTCCCTTTGGGTTCCTTTGCAGCTGAGGAATGAGATTGTAACTGTGGCAAATGACCAGGAACCAGCTTTAAAAATATTTATATTCCAAAAAGTTTGGTAAAATGCAGAACTTCAAGTGTGTTTAAATAACTGATTTATATCGTGTATCAACAAGAGCAGTGGAAAGTGTTTACAGGAGAGGGAGGTTCTTGGGCTGAAATGAGTTTCAGGGAACTGCTGTATTGAAACTATCAGGACCAGTGGATTATTTATCATGGCTCTGGCAGGCTTCCAAAAACATATCACATTTTTATTTCAGATTACTGAACTGGAAGAGCCTTGCAAGGATGTGAGAAATGCCTTCCCAAGCATGTGCTGTTCAGCTTTGTGAGAATGGATACTGCTCCTAAATACTTCATTACTGCATCTGCCTCGGGTTAGAACCTGGACAGAACCTGTGCTCTGAAACACTTCAAGGGCAAGACGGTCCTTAATTCCAAACGAAATCTACTGGCTCCCTGATGATAGATCACTCACTCTGTCAAATGTCACCTGGCACACAATTTTCAGTCATTTATTTCTGCTCAGAAATATAGGCAAGAGGAGGTCAACTTCCATTACCTCTCTTTTTCTAGCTCAGTCATTTTTTAATACTGGTGATACGTTCAGTGGATGGGAAATAATTATCTTAGTCATAATACTTTTGATTCATACAAAAATATATTTTGTGTTGCAGCTTTTAAAACGATTTTGACAGCATAAAGGAAAGATTTTATTAGGCAAAAGCCATCATGCATGACTCCTGTAATTGCTGTAACTAAAAGCTGGGGGGATGCAGTAGAATTGAGATGATTTATATCTCAGTATTTCTGCAAATAAAGAACATGGGACATGGGGAGATGGGACAGAGAGATCTGAGCTCCTCTGGGCACTGGGGAAATTCCTCATTTTCCTTCCCTCTGTCGTTTGTTGTGTCTGCAAAGCAGAACATTTTCAAAAACTGCACATGTTCCCTGCTGGAGAGCTTCCCTTAGGGAAGGAATCATCTGCAGGGGGATGTGGGACAGGCCCAGGGAGAGCTCTCAGCTCGGTGGGAGCTGTGATCATTCAGATCATTACTGTAATTAATAATTAATTATTAGTAATGTGTCATTCCAGGGACTTTGGTGGAGTTTCCTTCTGGTCCCTTCAGTTCTTTCTCTGTGAAGGAGGTGCAGCTCTGTGAAACTCCCACATACATGAACTGGTGCTTGTCTCAGATAAACCTGGCAGTGCAAATAATAAAGGAACTCATTAATTTTGACTGTATGTAGCTCTGAAAGAAATGCTTTTGATCCTGCTTCTAAAACTTCCCAGTGTTACTCTTGTTTTTTAGAAAGTTTATAACTCCAAAATACTGTTTTCTTTCTAAAATAATAAATAAATCTTCCACATGGCTGTATGGTGAACCTGAACATCTCTTTTGCTAAATCCAGATTATTAATTTAATCTCATTATGATTCAGTAACTGCTGAAACTATTAGCAGTTGATAAAAGAAAATGCAGTAGAGGCCAGGTAAGATATCTCATGGAGAGGTTTAGCTTTCCTAGTAGGTAAAATCAATATAAATAAATTCAAAGTTAAACCTATGTGTGATTCTTATCATTCAGAAAAGGAACCACACATACAAGAAGCAAGACCTGCATAATGCAGTTATTATACCTAATTACTGCTCAGCTGTATGACTTGCTTACAGCAAAATTACCACAAAATGTAGACCAGCTTTCTGCTTAATAAGATTCTTTCCCTTCTTATTAAATTTATGAAATATTGCTCTGGAATAATTCTTGTAGAAATCATAGGAATAAGACCAGGTTCTTCACTGGCAGTTTGCTGTGGGTGAACTTTTGAAGCTGATGGATTTACCTAAAAATAAACAAATTTTTTTGGCATTTCCTGTTGGACTGAGCCCTCCTAGCAGCTGCAAACCTTTGGAACTCGGGCATGGCAACTTTTTTGCTTTTTTTGCCACTGAAATTCCAGTCAGAAGTGCCTCAGTGAGAGCTGCTGTGGGGTCCCAGCTTTTGCTGCTCTGCTGGCACAGTGTGGACAGAAGGGAAGTTCACAGCTGGTCCCACTTCTTTTGGCTTGGTGTGTTTGTGGCTCAGATTCTGAGCAAACTGAGCTTTAATCAGCACTGTGAATTCTGTCTGTCCTCGTGCAGCAGGGATGGGCTCTGCTGCTGTGGCCCCTGAAGCTGCCACAAAACAAATAAAGAGCATTTTCCAGCATGACCCCAATAAATCTGTGCTTTTTGCCACTTCTGTGTTTAATCTGGCAGAGGAGGGGAGCTGGGGGGGTGCACAGAACAACTGAGTTCTCTGTTGGATTTCATGGCTGTTGGGAATTGAAGAACAATGTCAGCATTTGTTGTTTCTCTCATAAAATAGAGAAACCAGCACTGTCTTGACAAATCTGTTGAAATAACTCACAAATGGATGGTTCCTCTGCAGGAACAAATGCACTCTAAGGTCACTCTGCTCCCCTGCATCTGCAGGCATTCTAGGACAACAAAAGGTAAAGATTTGTTTTATTTTATACAAATATAAGAAAAATCTCCATATTTTCAGTCTCTAAATAACCTCTGCAATGCCATGTCATAGCTGTAACAAGGTCTGATTGCTTTGCTGATCAAATCTTAGCTTAGCAGCGCTCTGATAAAAAGATATTAATGACTTCTTGGCTGCTACTCTTTTTCTGTCAGACAGGAAGATAAACTGCACCAGTTTAATTGGAAAATGGGCACTGGAGCAGCAGCAGAGTGAGGGGGAGAGATCCCATCTCCTGTCTGTCACTAAGTGACCAAAGTGTCCTCTCATGGAGGGTTTCATGTGCAGCAGATGCAGAACAGAACAAAACGCAGTGTGGGATTTTCAGACGTGCTTCACTGGGGAGTCACTTAGGTAGTTTTGCAATTTGTAACGTTGAGTGTATAAAATTACTTCAATAATTAATTCAGGCAGTTGTTTTTATGGACATGCTTTGGGGTGTTTTGTTCTGAATTGTGTCTGTGTTTGTTTTTCAGTCTCAGTTCCTCCTGAATTGGAGCAGTGTTAGCATTGTCCAACCTCTCTCTGCACACTACAGACAGAACCAAGAGGAAATGGAATAAATCAGCTCAGGCTGCACTGGCATTTCTGTAAGAATTCCACGTTCTGGCAAGGCAAGCAGCATGTGAAGAGTCACTTCCCAGAGCTGCTTGCTGTTGAAATACAGTGGAGGTGAGACTGCAGCTGATTGTCTCCAGCAAAGGGAAGCTTAGGTTTGTTATTTCTCATCTCTGGCATTTTGTTAAACTCACCTGCCAAGGAAAACATAAAAACAAGTTTCCAGAGTGTCCATGGCTCTCTGAACACCAGAGCTGATGGAGTGCTCGGCTCCAGCTCCCTTGCAGGCTCTGGTGGAAATCCTGTTTCTGTGTCTGTGGGCACAGGCACTGCAGGGCAGCATCAGGCTCTGGTTTGCTCTGACCCTTGGTGGGCAGAGCTGTGCCCAGAGGCCAAGAGCAGCCAGGGCTGTTTGTAGCTCCAGGCTCACTGGGGCTGCTCTGGCTAATGGGATCTGTTAATTAATAAATCATCAGTGCTCCAGAGGGGCTGGAGCTGCCCTGACATCCTGAGCCATTCCTTTGTCCAGCAAAGATCCCCTTCCCCTCCTGCCCAGACTGCTCTGCCCTGGGCCAGGGCAGGGTTTGGCTTGGCCAGGTCTGGGTGGGTTGGGGGGGTCTGTGATGGGAACTCGGTGGGACAGGGATGGGACAGGGACGGGACAGGGATAGAGAGAGGGACAGGGATAGGGACAGGGACAGAGACAGGGAAGAGAGACAGAGACGGGAGAGAGACAGGGACAAGGAAAGGGACAGGGAAAGGGAGAGAGACAGAGACAGGGACAAGGACACAGATGGGGACAGGGACACAGGCAGGGATGGGACACAGCCAGAGACGGGGCAGAGCCGTCGTGCCTGCAGGGACAGGCAGGCTGAGCTGCAGGGTGGCACTGATGCCCTGCCCTGGCTCTGGTGCAGATCCGGCTCCAGCGGTGGCACGGCTGGGCTGGGCTGGGCTCTGGCAGGAGGGTTGAGCACACGCCCGTCCCGTTTTAATTACAGCAATTACAGCCGCTCCTCGCCTCTCTAGCTGCAAGCAGCGCTACTTAGCGCTGACCTGCACACATCCAATTAGCTCCCCCTGAAAGCCACCACATAATGACTTGTCACAAACTTCCCTGATGCTGCATTGTGGGCAGCAATAATTATTTGCTGCACTCAAGACTATGACTTCGTTCTGAGTCAATGAATAACTTTTCTAATTCCTGGAAAATGCTTCTGTGTCCTGCTGTGAGCCGCAGTTATTCCTTAAGAGCTGATGCAATGGTTTTGTCTGCATGGGGAGCTGCAGCCTGTGCAGGGCTGGGGCCTGTCCAGCCCTCTCTGTAAGAACAGAATTCCTTCCTTGGTCATCCCACAGAATTCCCACCTGTCCATCCCACAGAATTCCCACCTGTCCATCCCACAGCCCATTCCCAGCTGCTCTGTTGCTCCCAGGCTTTGAGATGAACCCTCCAGTGATGTGAAAATCTTGCAGCATTCTACCACAAATGTTAATTCTTGCTATTTTGGGCAGGAAAAGCTTCCCCATTTTTTTTTGGTGCTGCCTGGATAGTTCCAGCTGCTGCTGAAATTCCAGAGGGAGCTGTGTTGTACTCCTGTGAGTGCTCCTGTGGCAGATTTCTTACTGCTGTCCTCTAGCCCAGCTTCCCAGTGTGCCCTGAGCAGAGTTTATTGCATTTTTAACCAATTCCTAATTCCTCCTGAAAATCCCTCCCAGTAAATAAAGCTTATTTCAACAGAGCCATCCCAGAGTTACCTGCACTCCTCTTGAATGCAGGATTTTCTCATTGTTTGCATTTTTTTACATAATAAAATGAAGACATCCTGGCACATCTGAAGTTTCCAGCAGAGGAGATTTGTTTGTCTCTGTCTCTCACTGCAGGTTGGCAGGTATAAATGAAACCTCTAGAATGATACAGCTCCTCCCTGCCATGACTCAGAACAGGTTTTTCATCAAGCTGAAATGATAATCAGCGCTGACAAAGGTGGCAGGATGCCAGAGGGATGATCCATGGAGCCAGGAGGCAGCACCTGGAGCAGCTCCCGGGGTGTCCCTGGTCCTGCTGCCCCGGGGGAGGGTGGGCAGAGCACAATTCCAGGGTCCTGAGCAGCACTCCAGGCACTCAGTGCTTCCCTGGGCAGAGCTGCTGCTCCTGAGACAAGATTCCTTGGATTTTGGGTCTTCTTGGGGTTCCTGACCCATCCCAGTCATCCCCTGAGCACGGAGCTGCTCTGCACAAGGTCATTTCTGGGGCAGGAGGGGCTCCAGCTGTGCTGGGCAATATCCAAAGGCCCAAATTCTGCAAAGTGTTGCCCTCCAGCTCAGGGCTGAGGCAGTGAGTCACAAACACACCTGAGGGATGAATGCTGCACCAGATTCTGCCCAAGTTCAGGAAAGCTGGGCTGATTCTGGTCTTACTGACCCACAGATTTTGTTTTTCTTATGCCTGTAACACTTTCTGTTTAAAGACAATAATAACAACAGATTTAGGTTTGCTTTCATTTTTCTTAATCCAATATTTTCCTGTCTAAACTTCCTGTGAGATGCTCACTCCAGGGTGAATTTGGCCCACATGGGAGGCAGAGTTTAGGAGGAGAGTTGCTATCTGGAGAGGAAAAAGTAAATTTACCGACAGAAGGAAAGGAAACAAAGGCAGTATTTATCCACAGTGGTGCTGCTATAGAGACCAGGCCATTTCAAACAGCAAGAATAAAGAGATGTGTGCTAAATTATCTCTGCTTGCTCCTGTCCCTGGCAGGCTCGTTACCATCACTGCCTCTGAACAACAGCTCCACCACTATTTCTTTAGAGGTTTATACTCACAAAAAACTCTAGATTTGTGGAACTGGATGATTTCATTTTACTTTGACCATGAGGTTTCAGCCTTTAGAAAAAAAAAAGCTTTTCAGTTGCTTTCCCAGACTCCAAATTAAAAGAATAATTTGTCACGGAAAAGTACAAAAATGGGCTTAAGGAGAATGAAAGTAACATTGATTTTTTCCTCTGGATAAAAATGTCCCTCAGAAGTTGAAAGGAAAAGATGCAAATGAAGAAGGTTGATTTAGGCACTGCTGCATATTATGCACATTCTGTGAATCTTTGTTTATTTAGGAATGTAAACTGAAAGTAAAACAAACATGGCTCAGATTTTTAAGTGGGTTCCCAGAAATCTTTCAGCCAATTCTGTTTTATCCTATTTACAGCCTGTCAGCACCAGTAGGTGTAGAAAACAAACCTGCACTGCACTGCACCCCTGTGCTCGTGTGAGGGGTGTGCAAAGCACAGCTGGGCTTCCACACCTGGGGAGGGAAGGCTCCACACCTGGGGAAGGTTCCACACCTGGGTAAGGTTCCTCACCTGGGGAAGGAAGGTTCCACACCTGAGGAAGGCTCCACACCTGGGGAAGGTTCCTCCAGTGCTCTGCTCACCTGGGGTGTCCCCAAAAACCATCCCTGGCCAAGCTGCAGGGGCTTTGCTGCTCTCCTGGGATCTCCCTGACCTCTGACAGGTGACAGCCATCAGGAGCAATGGGATTGGGAGTGTTTTGTACACCTGGGATCCACCCCTTGGGATCCATTCCTTGGGATCCATCCTTTGGGATCCATCCACTGGGATCCATTCCTTGGGATCCATCCTTTGGGAATCATCCACTGGGGTCCATCCCTTGGGATCCATCCCTCAGGATCCATTCCTTGTAATCCATCCTTTGGGATCCATCCCTTGCGATCCATCCCTCAGGATCCATTCCTTGGGATCCACTCCTTGTGATCTACCCCATGTGATCCATCCCTCAGGATCCATTCCTTGGGATCCATCCTTTGGGATCCATCCCTTGGGATCCATTCCTTGCGGTCCACTCCTCAGGATCTATCCCCTGTGATCCATTCCTTGGGATCCATCCCTCAGATCCATCCCTTGTGATCCATCCACTGGGATCATCCCTGGGGATCCATCCCTTGGGATCACCCCTCAGATCCATCCCTTGGGATCTATTCCTTGTGATCCATCCCCTGGGATCATCCCTGGGGATCCACCTGTGATCCATCTTTTGTGATCCATCCCTTGGGATCACCCCTCAGATCCATCTCTCCTTTCTGCCAGGTCGAGGAGTGGAGCTGGGACTGGCAGCCACTGTAAAACCTGATGGGACCCCGCCAGGCCAGCAGCATTCCTGGGTCTGGTGCTCCCAGGTTCAGCCTCATCACACACCAGTGCTGCAGTGAACACTGCATTGAACAGCTCCTGTTTGACATTGCTGCTCAATAATCCAGCCACAAGTGCTTTGGTGTGCTGCATTCACATCTCACCTGAGATGAAAACAGGATTTATTTCTGAGATATTCCTGGTGGCCCTGGTCCAGGCTCCACTCCAGAGGACACAGGGAAAGCCCAGCTGAGGCATTTCTGTGAACAGCTATCAGTGTCAGAAACCAAATTTTCCTTTCTTTGCTTTTAGCTTGAGGTCCCTTGTGCAGAAATGAAGGAGCCCAGTGGCTGTGTCACTGGAAAATGGATGTGCCCAGGGCTTTGCTGCTGCTCCCAGGAGCCACTGAGGAACTGGGGAGCTGTTAGCTTGAGAGATGATCTGGAAAGGATTAATAATGAATAGAAAACTGGGATATTGGAATGCATGGAGTGCTCCCCAGGGAGGAGAACATGCTCCATGTTTAATCCTGGAGCCAGGGGGTATTTCCATGCTGGGAATCAGGTGGGAGTGTCACCCATGGCAGAGGTTTGCATGCCAGAGGTGCTGATGAAAATGTTCTGAGTATTTTTATAGGCACCTGTGAATTATTAATTGGGCTAATACTGTCGTCATGTCAGCTGAATTACTGAAGCAGGCTGAGTTCAGGAGCCGTGGTCTGTGAGTGCACGCTGCCATGAGTGACAGTCTGAGAGTGGAGCCCAACTTTTCCATGTCCATAAGAAAATTCCTGCTGCACTCTGCAAATTCCTCCCTCCACTGAGCCTCCATCACTGCTGAGGGCTGGAGATCTTCATCAAGTCCTTTCCATATTACTTTGGTTTTTCCAGCCTTTCCTGAAATGTGTGTGTGTTTTAATAATGATGATGAAATCAATGTTAAATTATGTGCCACATTTTTGGCCAGCATCAGAATTAAGGATACTTTATCAGCCATTCTGAAAGGCAGATTTGGAGACTAGAACAGCAGCAGCTCCAGTCAGCTCTCCCCTTACCATTAGGGTAATTAGCTGATGTAATTCAGTACATGATGGGGTTGTAGATACCTTAGAAAATTCCAGTATGTGCAAACTGCATCTTCCAGGATCTAATACCTCCACAATACTGACTGGGTGCCACAAAGTCACTTCTGAACTGCAATTGATACTCCTGCATTAATTAGGTGTGTTGGAAATCTTCACCTCACAGGTGACTGGCTGGTTTACCCTGAGAGAATTGGTGGCTGTGGGCTCACAAAAATACACAGGACATTCTTCATCCCCAGGTCTTTCACCTCTTCAAGGCATGATGTCACACCAGGGTTGGAAAATCCAGACAAAAATAACCCCCAGGCTGGGAAATACCAGAGTGTTTGAGCCATGCTGAGGTGAGCTGCAGCTTTCCCAGTTCTTTGCAGCCTTACTCTCTTTGCAGCTTTTAAACTTTATAAAAAACAGCCAAGAAAGGATAAGGCAATTATTCAATCTTATTAAAAAAAAAGCAGTTAATTGTATTTTCTTGTCATTCTCTTTTATATTTGTGAACTTAAGGCCTTGAAGCATATTTTCAGTGACCAGCTATGGGCCAGCCTCAGTGGTCAGCATGGGGTTTCCATCCAGCAGGAAATTTCCTTCCCTTCTTTTTCAGAATCCATGCCATCCCTCTGGGCTCCCAGGGGTCACTGCCCGTGGCTGCTGCTCCCAGGCTGCTCCTCAGCTCCTCCCTGCTGATAATTCCCTGTGCCCAGGGCTTCTGATCCTGAATTCTGCTTTCTATTCATGTTTCTTGTCCTTTGACCTGTGACAGAGGGAGTAAAGTGAAGTGCAGGGGTAATTCCTTCCTGCCATACATGGGCATCCGTGGAAAATTTGGGATGTTTTATGATCCAGTTGCAGCTTGTGTTTTCTTTGGTTTGCTCTGGTTCTTGGCATGTTTTATAGCAGTGTCTGGAAAATCAATTTTTCTTCTCCCAGCTACAAAGCAGTGCATGTGTTCTTAAACAAAACCCTGTCATCCTGACCAATGTCTTTAGTTTTTCTTCCCTGCTGTTGTCATGAAATCTACTTCAGCCCCATATATTTGCTCTTTAATTTCAGTGTTGCTTTTAGTGATCTTACTTAGTTTAAGAAAGCTGTCAAACAACAGATTATACAAAAGGGCTGCATGTGTATCTAGTGTTTCTCCCAGAGGGGTTGCTTTATTTTAATTATGCTTTCTAAACTGTAAAACTTCACTGGTTTCTTTCTTCTCTCTTCCTTGTTTACTACAAATCTTCTTGTTTCAGGAGCTTAGATGGGTTAGTGGTGAGAGTCACACTCTAACTGCTGCTCAGATGGGGATTTGGGGGAGAAAAGGGACCAAAAATGTTGTATTTCTGTTCTGATGGGCTGCCAGCCATGTGCCTGTGGGTCCAGAGGTGCAGCTCTGTCCCATGGCAGGGATGTGGCACCGTGCCAGAGAGAGGATCCAGGGCAACCCAAATCCACAGCATATCCAGCTGATTAAGCAGATATTTGAAAAGGTATTTTCATAATAACAGCCTCTTAAATTTTTCTTTAGACCTTTAAGGCAACATTAAAAACCAAATTCTGGAAGAGAGCAGGATATTGCTTCATGAACTCCCAGCAGCAGGGCTGTGCCATGTGCTGGCTCAACAGTCCTCACATTATTTAAAGATATTCCCATTAAAAAAGGGCTTAAAGTTGTTTTGTTTTTCAGAAGAATATGTTGATTTCTCTTTAAAAGTCAGCATTTTACTTCTGCATTGTTTGCTCACACCTGTAGCTGTGCAGGGGCATTTAACCCTCATTACTGAGCAGCTGAAAGCAATATCTGCTGAGGGGGACATGTGCTCTTCCTTCCCAGAAAAACTCCCAGTGCTGCTTTCCTCCATGCCATGTGCTGGTCTCACTCTCCTGGTTTTTTATTTTATATTTTTTAAAAAAAACTCCAGTAACACTTAAAATTCAGGCCAAGCCTGGAACTCTGGAACAGAACACATCCAGCCATCAATTTCCAATTCCTCACACAGAAGGGACTGAATCATAAACTGCTGCTGAGTCTGGGGATGGAGTGGGAAGGACATCCCAGAGCAGGTAAGGAGCTGGAATTCAAATCTGAGCTGCTGCTTTTCCTTGTGCTCCTGGTCCCTGAGCACAGAGAGGATTTCCAGGGCTGTTGTTGATGCAAAGGAAGGACTGGGCTGGTGCAGGGGCAGTGTTGGCATTGTGGCTGCAGGAAAGCTGCTCTTGGAAATTTCCTTGCAAAGCTCTGGTGTAGCTTCATGTGAAGCTTCTTTAGTTCTGGCTACAATACCTTTTACACTTTTCATTACAGAGTGTCTTAACACATAACAACCAATCAACCTTTATAATTACCTATAACCTACCATAACTCCTAAGTTCCCATATTCATGTCACTATTCTCCAATCACAAAAGGTTAGTGTGTCACAGTTTAAGCTGGAAGTTGTTTTTCAGTTTTCTTGTAGTGGAAAATTCTGAGATCTTTTCTCTACTTGCAACATTGGCTTTCTTGTTTGTCTGTGAGAATCTTTTTGCTTGGTTTGTTTGAGGTGAATTTATCCTCTGCTTTAAGTCATTAAAGCCCCTTCCAACTCACTTGCTCTTTGCCTTCTGGTTACCCAGCAATTCTTTCCTTCTATATCAAAACTTGCTTTCATTTCTATTCCTTCTTCTGATCCTACATTGACAGATCTTTCTGTTGTACACACACATCTGTGAGACCTTCCTGTGAAACCCTTCTCCTTCCCAACACTCTGAGTTTATCCCTGTGCTGTTTATCCCCCGTGGGACAGGTACAAGAGCAGTTCTGCAGCTGGGACCTGGTTCCCGTGGAGTTAATGTTGTTCTTGGCTCCAGTGGAGGCAGAAACCTCCCTGAATCCCTCTGGTGCAGAAGGCAGAGCCTTGTTGATGATAACAGAGCTTTTAACTCCCTTTCTCCTGCAGATAAGTGCTGTCAGTAAGGGGGGTATTAGCACATAATACAATTTCTTGCTGCTTGTCTCTTTTTAGGAGAGCTCTTCATCTTGTTACCAGACAGCCAATGCTATTAGAACCAAGCATACAACCCCAGAGAGGCTGATCTTTTCTGTCCCAGCTTACTTGAAATTATCCTGACAGGAGAGTTTTGGTGATTGGAGGTTTATTTATAGCCCTGGTGATGATGACAGCTCATTTGTAGCTGGGTTTAGGGGTTTGAGACCCTTTTGACTTGCAAAAACAGCCATCCCCCTGCTGCAGACACTCCCAGGAGTGAAATGGGGAAGTTGTGGGGACACTGCTGGTGTCACATCAGTTCCTGGGATGGGGAGTTGGAGTTTGTAAAGATTTGTCTGTTTTTTTCTTGGCAAAAGAGTAAAATTTTCTTTCATTAGTGCTTTGTTTCCCCTGTTTGTTCACATCCTGAACATCCCAAGGGATTTCCAAAGGTCCTGTGCCTGCTGGGGCAAAATGACCATGGAAGAAGGCAGAGCTTGGGACAATCCATTTTCCTGGAACAAAACCTGTGCAGGGATGTGCTCCCACACCTGCAGGCTGGGAGGGTGAATCCATCTGCAGCTCCAAGGCCTCTGATCACTGGGATCATCCAGGTGCAGGCAACAAGGCCATGGAATTTACTGGAACTGAAAAAATAAAAATG
>VXBI01004090.1:272172-313788 GCA_013397375.1 Toxostoma redivivum
ATCGAGGGGCAGGCGTTCCTGGCCGATCGCCGAGCTGATCGAGGGGCAGGCGTTCCTGGCCGGTCGCCGAGCTGATCGATCGGCAGGCGTGAGCAGTCGAGCCTGGAGGGAGGAAGGAGGGGAAGGCTGGGAATTGCGGCATTCCGAAGGACAAATCCCCCCTCCCTCCCTCCCTCCTTCCCAGGCACGCTCTGATTTGGATTCCAGCCCTTCAGGGAACCCCACACAGGATTGCAGTCCTGGGGTGTCTCCATCACTGCAGAAATGTCATGGCTGAAGAACTGCTGTTTTCTTTCTAGAACATTAAGTGTGTCCTAGAGAGCCTTTGCTCTTTGGGGACAATTCCTCTTTCTCTGGGAATGTGGCAGGAGGAGAATTGTTTTGGGCAGGGTCCTGGGGCACATCTGTGTGGGCACAGCTCTGGTACAACCCCAGTGCCACACAGAGCAATTCCCTCCCATCCTGCCTCACTGCTGGGGAAATGAACTCCGTGTGTGGTGTTTTTGAGATAATTCAGTGCAGTTCTGAGACAGCAATCCCACATTCCTGAGCAAATGGCAGAGAGCAGCTGGACTCCTGTGGGTGTGGGATGTGCTGAGCTCCAACCCCAGTGGAAGAAAAGACAGTGGATGTTTTATTTGTGTCCCCAGGGAGGAGTGGCTGGGCCAGCAGCACTTGCTGTGACACAGAGAGGCCCTGGGTGATCCCAGGGAATTGAGAATTTTGTGTTTCTGTTTGGGCCATGGGAAGGACTCACTGCAAACCCCTGGCAGAAGTTCTCAGCTGCAGCTCTCCCTTATTTCCTGGAAATCTCTTGTTCCTGGAAATGTTCAGCCTCAAGGGAAGCCAGGATTGTAGAGAGGGAATTAAAGTGGGAATGGGAATATGATTTAAGGATTGATGGACTGTAACTTTGGGAAACTGAAGTTTCTGTGCAATTTAAAGGCATTTCCCTGTTCAGTTTTAATATATGCTAACCACTTAGATATTTTTCTAATGTTTGGAAATATTTCTAGCAAGGGAAAATGGAAATAGTTTTGTTTCTCATCTCCCTCTCCTGCCTGTAGGGAAATTCTCTGGAGGTTCTATCTGACACTTTCTGAATCTCAATTCAACAGCTCTTCAGGGTATTTGTGTTAAACACACAACTTGTTCAGAAGCTCTGTTAGGCTTGAAGTGATTCAAGCACAGAAGAAAGCAGATGGGAGCATACACTGAGTGCTTTTTGTTTTTTAAAAATGCAGAGATATAGTAGAAATAGACATTTACACCAGTGATTCACTGACTCAGTCTGGAACTTTACACTTCATGAGACAGGAGGCTGAAGGGATCCTGTCCCCTGAGGATTTGTTCTCCAAATCTCTAATTCTGGAGACAAAGCTCTGTGGATGTTGGTGAATCTCAGTCTCTGGGTTCAGAGGCACCAGTGATCCTGGAATCTTTAATTCTCCTGGTTCTGGCGTCCAGGTGTCACCCCTAGAGCCAGAGCAGCTCCTTTCCTGTCCAGAGATCTCTGCACACACAAATGTTCTCTTTGGGTTTCTCCCATCCCCATCCTAACCTGGAGGGTGGAATGAGCTGGGGGCTGAAATGCAGAATTTATCTCCACAAACAGGAAGGGAACAGCTTCATTTTTCCTTTTGTGTAGTCTGTGCCTGGTACACCTCCTGAACTGGAAAAATGAGAGCTGGTAAAATTTCAATTAAATCTTAAGGAAGCCAATATATTAATTAAAAGGAATGCTGATGGTCTTAATTAGCAATGTATTAACATGCTGCAAGCACCAGAAGTTCTGCTGAGATGGCTGGTCTGACTGATTCACCTGTATTTACCACTAATTAATGAAACAGTGCAATCGTTAATGCTTCTTGTGACTGCTTGATTGGGAAGTTAACTGTGTAGAGCTGCACTAAGCAGTGTCAGGGTAAGGTCTGGTGCACGTGGGGCACAGGGAAATGATTTCCCTGATGATGAAGAGGTACTGAGCTTGTTTCCCTCTGGTAGGATGAGGTGACTGTGGCATGTGATTTTTTTACATAAAATGTTTACATAGAGGTGTTTGGAAAACATTTCTAAACACACACCTGGTCTTGGCAGAAGCAAAGCAGTTTGTCAGCACTGGCTATAAAATTATTAATTTTGATCTGTCTAGATGAGCTTGGTTGTATTAGAAGATAGATTTCATGACAATTAAGAACTTCCATCCTCAAATGCTTTAATAAAGTTGGGAAGGCACTTGAGCATTCTCAAGAGCACCTTTTCAGTTTGTACCAAATGATGCATTTAATAACCTCTAATGAAGCAGATGCTGAGTTACAGTTTGGGTGAAGATGGTCCAGATCCCATTCCTCTGGGCTGTGCTGTACTTTTATTATCATGACATGAATTAAAGATTGATGCTGGAGTTTTTTGGTCTGGTTTTACCACACTCTTAGGTTATTTAACTTCCCATATAGGTCCTGCTTAAAGCAGGATGAGCTGTGGATAAAGCTGGGTCCAAAGCACAGGCTTAGCTTTGTGCTCTGCAGGTGACTTTAAATCAGAATTGAGTGCTCATTGTGTGTCCAGGAATGTTGTCCTTCCTCCTGCCCCCAAGGCTGAGTCAGGAGATCCTGGCTGGGCTGGGCAGTGATTCCTGAGCTCCAGAGCTCCAACACCTCAGGCTGTGCTCTGGGGCAGGAGCTGCTCCAGAGGACAATGTTCCAAAGGCCAGCCAAACCTGTGGGGAGCTGCCAGGCAGGAGAAATCCAGCTCTGCTCTCACCCTGGGTTGGCAGGAGGATGGAAAGAGCCAAGCCTGGCACAAGGGGCTCTGAAGGGAAGCTCTTGCACATTGCTGTAGGGGGTTTCTCTGGGCACAAATGAAAGGCAGCACTCTGGAATGTTCCTCACTTCTGACAGGTTAAATGGCTCCCTTGGCACTTCTGGAGCTGCTCATCAACTCCTCCAGCCCCTCTGCCTGCAGGTCACAGAACACTCAGTTCTGCCTTCCACCCTCCTGCAGGAGCTGATATTATTGCATGTTTATGGCTTGCTGCTGCACACTTCAGATCTGTGCTCACATTGGCAGTGTAAAGTTCTTGTTCTCTTCCAGAATTTCCAAGGTTTTGTAGAACACCCCAATGTCTTTGGTACAATGACTGTCTGATCCTCACATCTTCAATAGTAATAATGAAAATCATTCACAAATGGGTTAGAAACAAATATTCTGTTTTCAAGCTGCACTTTGTTATTGGATCTGACTCAATTCTGGGAATTTAGCAACACTGAACAGATCAAACCATTCCCACAGAGAATTCTGGCTGAAAACCTCTTACAAACCTCAAAACCAATAACATGAGTAGGGGTTTGTCTTCAGCACAGAGTGTATTTGCAAGCACAGAATAAATGCTGTGTTCCAGGGCACCACCAGCTCTTCCAGCATTTGTATTTTCATTCCAATCCATCTGCTGAAGGTTCTGTCACTGTGTCAGAGCCTCCCATCACCTCCTGCCATTAGTTCAAGCTGAGCCTTGCCATGAAATCTCTAAGGTGTGTTACAGACATGCAGCTCAATGTGCTGCCAGTGGCAGAGAAGGGTTTCTCTGGCATCCCCAGCACGCAGCAGAATGAGGATCTTGGGGTGCAGCTCTGTGCTGAACCCTCTGACCCTGAATGTTCTCCTGGCTGTAAATAGAAATAATGAACCTCAGGTAGGATCTGCCTGGCAGCTCACAGTGCTGGCCTGCAGCTTTCAAGGGGGACAGAAAGGCACAGCAATTGGACTTCTCATCTTCATTTTCCATCAGGAGCTGAACTGGAAAGAGCTGGGTGTTGTATTTGGGTTCATGCCTGAAACTGGCTCTGGGTTTGATCAGTGCCATTGCAAGTGGCTGCTGCAAGGCTTTAGTGATGGTGCCCCTGAGCTCTGGGACTCCCAGAGGTTCTGAGATGGATCTGACAAGGCTGGCTGGGGTCTGGGTGCTGCTGGTGCTGTGGGGAGGGGATCCATTGCAGCCCCATCTGTTGTTTGCAGTGGGGTCTGCAGGCATGAGAGGGAAAACCATATGGTTTTTGCTTGGCAAAATCCTCTGGCACAGACGAGTCTAATGAGGAGGATTTGGGCTATCTGGAAATTGTGATGAGATCTGTCATCATGGGGTGTTACACCTCGGTGGGACTGAGCCAAGTGACAGCGGAGAGAGGCTCTGTGGGACTCTGAATGGGGAAAAACTGCAAAAATCCACAGCACAACCTCAACACCAGCTCTGAAAGCAGCCCAGAGCTGTGACAGGGCACCAGACATGAGCCTAACCCCGGGGTTAGGTTCCTAACAACCCAGACTAACCCCAGTGCCTGAGCTGTGACCATTTCCAGATGAGTTCTGAGCCTTTCTGCAGCTCTGCCACTCTTGGTGTGAAGTCTGTGGGCGTCACACACCCTGCAAAAGATGAGGGAGGACTTCTTGCCTTGAACTTCTCATTGTGGCAAGTTCATCTTGGAGGTCTGAAGATGTTCAGGGCATCATGAGAAACGTTTGGAGCCCTGGAGCAGTGGGTGTCCCCTGGAGCAGCCAGCCCTTGTTGATGATCAGAATTGTCACATCTCCTGTCTTTCAGCAATAACAAAGGCGTGTGCTCAGTGACAACTTGTCTGGGCCAGGCGCCAGCAGAGAAGTTCTAGGAGCTGTGACAACAAAGTGTTGGGGCTCCTCGGGGAAAAAATATCTCCTGAAAATGAACAAGCTGTATCAAACTTTAAATGGGGGAGAAAAGCAGCTCTGAGGAATCCATTATTGATGAGCTTGGTGCCTTTGAGGCAGAATTTGGTGTTTCTGGAACACCTGCTCTGTTTCTTCCAAGGCCACGTGCCAGATCCCTGCTCCCATCTGAAGCATTTCCACATCTCTTGGTGTGTTTTGCCCTTTCACCATTCAGCTGCAAGTTCTCCAAGCGTGTTCATGAGATGCCATTAAAAAATGGGCAGCTTCTGTTGTGTAAATAACATCTGATTTATTTTTTTAAGGAAATCTTCAGCTAGATACATGTTTTCAGAAGCAAATTTATTAAAATAGACATTCTGCACACAAAATGAGCAGAGAGAAGGCTTGTAGTAAACTTCTTAGTGCCATGCCATGAATTTCTTGAGTTTTGTGTCTTGTCAGGGCTTCAATCACTGTGATGTAAAATAGAGAGTGTATGTACATGGTGCAAGGCAAGGAATAGTTTTGGATCCTGTGAACAGCTGGAACCAGGAGCCACCCACACAGCTGCTGGACATGCCCAAAGAAGCACCAGCAGATGATTTCTGCTGTGGTTTGTGTGTGTGTGAAGCTGGCCTTGGCTCACTGAGGATTTCTCAGCTCCTTCTTTGGGTTTGGCAGTGCCTGGGGATTTTGGGAGCAGTCCCAGTGGGTCCTGGCAGTGCAGAGAAGCCCTGAGCTGCTGCTGGGGCTGTCCCTGCCACAGCACCCACAGCACTCAGAGGGTTCAGCTCTCTGAGAGCCTTTCCTGCACCTCTTGTCTGTAAGCAATCCGTACTTTTTATTCTGGGAAGGAGGATTTTAAACCTTGATTCCAGCTGAAGCAGAATCAAGCCCAGCTGAATGCTTAAAATAGACACTGTCCTGCTAGACCCTGCTTCTGGTGGGGAGCATTTCAGTGCCCAGGTACATCGGGCAATATTTGAAAAGTTAATAAATTTTAGTGCAAATCAGTGCTGCTGAAAGCCTAAGTAAATATTAAGACTCCACTTTCATGAATAACTCCTGGCTAGGATATTATTTCTAATTCAAGAAACCACCCCTTTCATCTCCTACCTAAACACGTCTTATATTTGGATCAAGGTTATGTTTTACTACACACTGCACAAATGTTTGAGAAGATATAGTTTCTTCACTGAGAAGCTGACAGTTTTCTCCATAAATCCAGTGTTGCTAGGTTCATAGAAAAATATTTATCAGCTGCAGAGAACTCGAGCTGGTCACAGTCACTGACATGGGCATCTGTGGCACCACTAATCATTGGTTTAATATGCCAGGAAATTAATTGTTAAATACAGGCAGAGGTGGGGAGGGGAGAGCACTGACTCTGTGAATATCAAGGTGAGAGCAGTGGGACTGAAGCCACTGGAGGGAATAATTCCAGCTTGTGACACCTGTAAGGCTGTGTTCCCCTTAACTCCTGTATTGATCCCCAAGAAAATTAGGTTTTTAAAAGTTCAAGTGTGGTTTAATGTCCCAGAGTGAAATGGATCTTTTCCTGCAGCCCCAGCTGCTCAGGGACCATTTTGTGCAGATTTACCCTGCAGCAAGAACAACCTGTGCTGCAGTCAGGGGCAGAGTGACCCCTGGGTTGGGTGTCAGCTGCACAAATCCTATTTACTATTGCTGCCTACCTTGTCTGAAAACCCATAAAGGTTCTGGCAGGGAAAGGGAGCTGTAATGAACATGGAAGGGTGCTTGGAAACAGGATCTAAGAGAAGTTTGGAGATGTTTAGATTGCAGGTTAGTTATTGCAGTCACTTGTGTGCTGTGTTTGAGGACTCACCTTCAGCAGCCTGGGGACAGGCAGTAATTCAGGCAAGGGACAGTTCAGCTGTGATTAAAGCTTGAGTTCACACCTCAATTCCTGCTAAAAACTGAAGCTATTTGATTGTCATTGCTGTTTGTGATACAAGTCCAGTGTTCAGCCCCTTAGAGGCCTGGAGGGAGTAGAACATACTGCAATAAACTACTCTGCATGAGCAGAAAACTTTGTGTTCCAAAATGTCCTGTTTCCTATGAAAGCACTGTCACATCATCCCCCCAAGCTCTCTGGGCTGGTTTGCAGAGGGCAGGAGCCAGGAATTTCTCTGCCCACCTGTAATCAAGAGTTCAGCAAAGAGCATCTGCTGAGGCTGAGAGATCCACCCCCAGTTTCTGTAAAATAAATTCTTTCTCCTCTGGAATGGAGAAGCAGGCCTGGATTACTCTTTCCTGAGGGGCTGGAGTTCAGGGTACATTTGTGTACATTATAATTTCCAATTCCCTTGGAAAACTGCTTCTTCCTGTAACCCTCCCCTTGGTAGAAAAGCAGATTTCCACTGAGTGGCACAGCCTGCAAATTCTGTCTGCTGCTTGTCATCCATTTCTCTGCACATTTGAGCTCCAAAGTGTGAACTTCCAGCTTTGTTCCTCTTGTATAACCTGGGCTTTTCCCCCTTGAGAAGAGAATCTGAAGTTTGAGACAGCTGTGACTTAGAGTCACAATTAATTAAACCCTGAAGAGATCTGCTCTTCCATGGTTAGCTGCCCACTTCATTGGGCACTTAATTTAAGTCCCTAGAGAATGATGAGAAACTTGGCTTAGTTTTGGGATTGGCTTTTGGTGTCTTTGGCTGCTCTGTTTTCACAAGCTTGGCTTTTTGTGGGTGAAGCTTTGGCTCTTCTGCCCACAGAGCTGGCAGGGTCACAGCTGAGTGCCTGTGCCATCACCAGCCAAGGTGCACCAGAGCTTGGCAATTTTTTTTCCTTGTTAAAGTGATTAAAATGTGTTCCCAAAAATCTGTCCATGCCTGTGCAGCTCTGTGTGGGTGGGCACAATGTTGAACTGGTGATTTCTGTAGTTACGACTTTCTGCTGTGTTGATAGGTCATAACTTCAAGTTTTAACTTCAGCTGGGAAGTGCCAGACCAGAAAATAAACATAACTGAAATAAACACAGAAATGCAAAACTCCTCATCCTCAAAAATACTACTTTTTGCTTATCACAATAATGAGGTTGGTTTTACTTTCCATGCTTCCACACCACCCCTTGTGCTGGGCAGGTGTGAGCAGAGACTGGAGACACCAAAACTGGAGGACAAATTAGAGGGGAAAACAAAGGACAGGGGAGAGACCACCCTGGAGAGCTCTGCCACTGCCAGTGCAGCTCCCAGTGCAGTCCCTCTCTCTTGGAATGGAAAGAGCTGTTGAAAAAAATACCCAAAAGGTTGGAGTTTTGGAGTTTGATCAGTTCTCTTGGTGCTCAGAGCTGTAATTTATTTGTAAGTCTTGAAGGAAAGAAGCTACAGGACTCCAAACAGCTTTGTCCAGGAATTGTGAGGTTCCATGACACCAGTGGTGTTCAGCTGATTGGAATAACAGAAAATGGGAAAGGAGCTTGGCCAGAACTCCAGTCAAGCTGCAGGAGAGCTGCAGTCCCCTGGGAATTGAGTAGCTGCTGCTTAGATGGCAAAATAATTGAAACTCGTGGGGAGGAGGGGAGAGCTCTGCAGATGGTGCTGGGCTGTGCCTGAGATCCTGCAAGATGTAAAAAGCAAGAGCATTTGGCATCAGAGAGGAGGCAAATGATGCTGGCTTTGTGCCAGGCAGCTCCTTAATACAAGCCCATGGAGCTGTGGAATGCAGAAACAAGAACAACCAGGCAGCCTGAATTACAAACAGCAAAGTGAAAGAAGTCCCCGAGTGTGAGCTGTGACTTTCTCCTGCTCACAAACACCCCGTGCCAGGCAGGAGAGCTCCTTGGCAGCAGTGTGGAGCACAGCAGGGTCTCAGGGAGCACACACATCCATCACGGACCGTGTTTGCTCCTGTGCTGATCTCAGGGATTCACTCGGGGGCAGTGGGCAATTAATACTCCTTAATTTGGCTTCCCCTGCTAATCAGTCAAGCCCTGCTGAGGACTGGCTGTGCCTCTGCCCAGGGCTCAGCCCACCCTGCAGGCAGCTCTGCAGAGCCCACCCCTGCTCCCAGCCTTTCTGATCTTCCTCTTTCCACACGTGGAATTGCTGCTCTGGCTGCATCGTTTTGTTTTCTGGGCTGGAATCCTTGGTTTACATATAACAGCTATGAACTGATCTGCTTTTGAACCATGAGCTGCTCACACCCTGTGAGTGCATCACTGTCAGAGTCTGGGACATCCCTTTGGGATCCAGAGCTGTGAGACCCTGTCAGGGGGCTCTGAGACCCTGCAATGATCCCAAAACATCTGTGGGGTTGATTATAGCCCTTGGAACAAATCACCAGCTTTAGATGAGAACTTAAAAGTCACAGAAGTTTAAGTAGTTGTCTCGGTTTAAGAGACAGGTATTTGCCAAGGAGAGGGATGAGCCCCTTTTCCCTGTAATCCGCTCCCTTTTAATCACTATAATTTGAAATCAGACGCTTTCAGGCATGAAATATGGGGGTAGGAATAACAGTTCTTTACTAATATATCTAACAAGGTAAACAGCAACAACAACAACAGCTATAAAAACTGACAACAAAACAGAACAGTATCGCTCAGTCCCAGTCTTTGGATGCAAACTCTCTGGGTTCAGTTCCCGGTGCTGTGGGCAGAGCCGGTCCCGCGCAGCTGCAGAGTCCGGGCTGATGGCGGCGGCTCCGCTGTGAGTGGGAGGCGGGGAGGCCGCTCCTCCTGACGGCGCCGGCCGTGCTGCTGCTGCTCAGCAGTGAACAGNTCTCCATTTTCTATTGTGGAGCTGCACTTTTGGATTGGTTTAGAGTAGAAGTTCACTGTCTAACATAGATGATGGTAATTGGGAAATAATTGTAAACATCATGTAGGTAGTTTTTAGTATAAAAAGATAAAACTGCCCTGAAGGGGCAGAGAGTGTGCCATGGCTGCCCTGCCAGACAGACCTGGCTGGGCTGAGAGAAAATATTACAGATAAGAAAAGAATAAACAACCTTGAGAGCGAGAAAACTAAAGAGCTCAGATTGATTCCAGCTCGGGCACACGAACTGCCAGACAAGAACTTTTACACATCTCGGGGAAAAAACCAAACCAGATTCTGAGACATCACTCTTTTGGGGCAGCAAACTCCCTCTGCACCCCAGTGCTGGGGCTCTGGAGGATGCTGCTCCCAGGAGCAGAGGCTGGATGTAGCCACTGGGATAGAAAACAGGAGTCATGGTGGGGCTCTGCTCACGGCTTTTGTTTTTATAAAGTGTGTCCTGTGCTGCTGGATAGACTGAGCCCACTCAGCAGCAATTTGTCTGATGGCTGCAGCCCTGGGATTTGCAGCATTGAAGGCCTGGAAATCCCCAGATAAACTATCAGATTCCTCCCTTCCTGCATGGGCACATTTTTCAGTTGAAAAAGAGAATAAAAATCAGTCAAAATGTATTAGGTGTCTTCTTAAGAAAAATGGCTTGTTCTACACGTTCTGAAGAAACTTTGGAAAATTCCATAATGTGATTTATTTTGTCACAAGGTATGGAGGTGATGACCAGTCAGGGTGAGACAGATCTTTCATTTTCTAGTGGCATGGCACAATTGTAAAAACCAGGAAAATGAGCACCCTGCTTAAATCCTGGATTTTCTGGAAGCAGAGGAGGTCTCCTGTGTGCTGAGCAAATGTTCCTGAGCCATTCTGGTTGATCCAGCAGGACCTGAGGCTTTTGGGGGCCAGAATAACACACTGGGAAGGACAAATGATATTCCATCTTCTTTAGACTGAATTACTTTTCTAAAAGTGGTTGCTAATGCTCTCTTGCTGTGGTATTTTAAGACCTACTCAGATGAATAACTGCTATACTGAAGAGACTTAATTACTGGAAGATAATCCAATAATGATTCAATGAACGACCTGTTCCATGAGATGGTAAAGTTCAATATGGAGAAATCTTGGGGTTTTTTTCTCCTAAACACAAATTACTTAAGGTTGGTTTCATGCAGATGAAAAATCACCAACAAACTAATGCCAGAGAGGCCTAATTTATGGATTTTCCCCATCTGTTAAGATATAGCTTTTATATAAAAATATATCTATATGATTATACATAAGCAGAGAGGTGGAAGCACAGAGTTATTTGTCAGCTCTTCTCGATGGATTTTCTCTTGGATGTATTTTGCCAGGCTGTGTGTCCCCAGGTGCTGGGATGATGAATGCCCATGGATTATCCCTTCCTCAGGTCCTGACACCTGCACTTTTAACTGTAAAGGTAAATTATAAAGGTAATTGTGGGCCTCACAGGACCTGGCTTAGTTACAAAACATTAAAACCCAATATTGTAACTAATCTGGGACAAATCCTTTTAGATAAAAACTCATTTTGCTGCCTCACCCCACGAGCCCTGGAGCTGCTGTCCCCTCTCCTGTGTGGGGTTGGGGCTGCCCTGGGTGTGCTTTAGTGCCAGCCCTGCTCAAACAGGCAAGGGCTTGTGAAAATAAAAACCGCAACTCTTCCAGTCCCACGTGGAACAGCTCTTCCAGGGAATAAAGCTGAGCCTTTTCCATCTCAGCTCAGAAGGAATCTCTGTTTTGGGGCATTCTCAGCATCCCCCTTGCCATGGTGCTCATCCAAAATCGCTGTGGCAGACCCCAGTCCTTTGTGCAATTGTTTTACTCATCCACAGCTCCATCTTCCCTCACTTTCAGCTGCCTGTTATTCACCAGTTTGAATGCATTTAACATTCTCCATCTTCACTCTGGAGAATGAACCTTTTCAAAATAATTACTCCCACTCATCTCCAGAGCAATCGATAGAGTGAATAAGCCTGGAGGCTGCCAGAGGTTTAATTCAGTCCCGTTTTCTAGAAAATATTTTGAAAGTGGAATGAATGGACCTAAATGTGGGACTGAGTTAATGATGTGCTGGTGTGGCAGCAGGGACTTTCCTTTTGAAGCTCTTTGTGCCTGGTATCAGCACAGAAGTGATGGGATGCTCCAGGTGTGAGCTGCATCTCAGCTGGGCTCATTTTTAGAGTGGAAAAAGGAGGGATGGCACCAGAGATCTCTGCTGCTCTTCCCAAGCCAGGGATAACTTCTCAAAAGGATTAGACACAGAGTTATCAGAAATAAATTAAATTGATGGATCATGGTTGACATGGACAGTTTCACCCTTCTGATGTCTCTTCTTTTCTTTACCTGGTGCTCCATGAGCACCTCCTTCTCTTGGGCAGCTTTTCATCACCAATGCACACAGGGGAGAGAAAAACTCAAAAGGAATTGCTGTAAACAGGAAATATCCTGCAGCAGCTCCCCTGTCACTCTTCCCAGCAGAGTTTGGTGCAGTTTGGTTGCTGAATGTGCCAGCTAAACCCAATCAGATGAATTATTAATGCTCTGCAGACTGCTGCTTTCAAGTGGCTGAGCCGAGGCAGCTTCGGTGGGGCGTGTGTAACTCCAGCTCTCAGCAGCAAAAATAGACTGCAGGCCTCAGAGGAATGGGAAGCTTAACAGACTATTTTTGTCAGCACAGTTTTAGTTCTATTATGTGTTATTTTGTCAGAGTGGATAGGGTGGATTGTTATTTTGGACGTGGTGGGTGCTCTGACTGAAAAACCACTTCTGTTTCCTTTCTGTATGTCACAAGCTGCTCCAAGTGAGGAGCCCCACGAGCAGCAGGAGACAAACAGGATGCTGTGGCTCTTCTGCAGGGTCTCTTCCACCACAGTTCCTAAGGAGAGGATTTGCACTTCATCACCAACTTAAGACCAAAATGGTTGAAAATCTTTGTCTTTATTAACCCTTCTTACTGCTGGTATTTAATTGGATTAATTAATTTGAGCACACAGCCCCTCCCCTAACATTCTGCATCGCTCTGCTGCACCATGTGCCAAAGGTTCTGCATCCCTGCCTGGGTGCCCTGATTTGGTGGTGATGCTTTCCCTGAGCTCTTGGCCACTGATCCAAGTGAATAAACCTAGAATAAAGCTCTTGCAGGGCTTCTAGAACGTTCAGGGGTCTTAACACAGAGCTTATTTGCTTTCCTGCACAGGATAAATGCTTGTTTGCACCCTTGGCTGCCTTAGTTCTGCCAAATTGGGTCAGGTTTTGCCCAGTTCTCTCCTGAGCATCGCTTCTTAGGCTGAGGGTTTTGCTCTCAGCACCAAGCTGGGACAGGAATGAATTCAAACACATTTCCTGTGTTTCCATAAGAACATGGAAATGCATTTGGCAAGGCCAGTGGGGAAAGTCTAGCTGTTCTGAATGGTGCCTTTCACACGGGATTTGTTGCATTTTGTGTGTGAATAAAAATCAATATTTGGGAATTTGTGCTGTTGGCAGTCCCAGGAACTGCCTGGCCTGTAGGTGATGCTGAGCACCCTGACCTTGTCACACTGACCCTGGGCATTTCTGAATGATTTTTTTTTAACTTTATGGTAATCTTATTTTCTGCCAGGCTCAAGATGCTGGTCTGGAATACTTCACTCCTCCTTTGAGGTAGATGGTGGCAGAGAAAATCTCAGTTTGTTTAGTCTTTGGTGTGTTTTATTCCTTTCCTTCCCAGGTCTCAGATTTATGGGGATGGTAGGATAATTTCCTGCCATGCTGTGCTTTGCCAGAGCCTTGCCCTTCTCTTGGTGCAGTGCATCATCCCCTGCAGGTTTTGTGACATCTGGTGGCTGACATATTTTGAGATATTTCAAAATTCCACATGAATCATTTTATTTGCTTCCCTATAATTTTGGATGTGCCATCTTGTCAGTGGTGCTAACATTTAAGCTCTCTTTTAATTTACACTATTAAGCCACAAGGAAAACAATCAAATACAGCAACTAAACATGGATTTTCTTTAACTTCACCTTCTGTGTTTTGCTGATAAATTCACTTACAAGCTATCCCAGTCAAAACATGACCTTTTTATTCCCCCTGTGCTTATTAAATGCAACAAATAATAAAAGTTCATGAACCCCCAAAATACTGCTACAAGTAATTTTTTTTTAATGAATAATCAGCTTTGCTCTGGATGGAGAGCAGGAATTTCATTTTGCACATGAGGAAGCTCTGCACCAATTTTAATCACTGGACCTGCCTGTAACAGTAACCTGTCTCCCCCCAAGCAAGGACAACTGTGATAAAAATTAGAAAACAACTTATTTGTTTCCACTTCCTGTGTTTTTATTGTCAACTCCACCTCCCACTTTTGTTCTCTCTGAATTTCAAGGCTTCACATCTGGTCTTGTGTTAATTGCCCCTAAAAAAATCTGTCTTTATTGGAGGAATCACTAATCTTGTAATCTGCCATAGCTGCTAATTAAATTACAGCTGACTTTTGATGTTACAGAAATAAACATTTCCTTTGCATTTTATTCTCTCTCTTCAAGATGAACTATGGAGTGGTCCTTGCAGAGGCAGATTTCGACTGCAAATGCTATGGAATAATTTTACATTAAAATTATTTCTTTCAAGGCAAAAATATCTTCAAAGTAGGGGTGTAGAGAGAATTTGGAAAGGGATGTAACAACTAGGTTGGATTGGTTTGTTGAGGGTTTTTGGGTTTATTTTGTTTGTTGGGTTTTTCTCTTTTTGGTTAGAATGAAAACTTTCTGTTGAAAGGTTTTCCTTTATTTTCATGTGCCTTCTGTTGGGTTTTCTGTTCCAAGGGAGATGTTTAGAGCCAAATGAATATTAGAATATTCCTTTGAACTTTGGGGTCTGAGGTGAGAAGAACTCTAGATCTGATTACCAGTGGCTTTGCAAAATCCAAACCTGGCATGGGTTTTATGGGTTGCTGATACTGATCTGGGGAAGTTTTTGTTTCTCTCCAAGCTGTGACCTGAAGTTTGAGCTCTTTCTGCTCCATATTCACTGCATGGATCTATAATTAATAATAATAATAAATAAATAATGAATAATGAATGATAATAATTAATATAACAAATAATAATAAATATAATGAATAATAATAATATAATATATAATAAAATATGCTGCACTCAGAGCTTGCTGGCTGTGTCCCAGGGGAGCTGCTTCAGCCCCAAGGGCCAACTTCATTTCACTGGAGGATTATCAGTGCTAAAAATGTCACTGCACCAAGAGGGGTGATACTGCTGCCCATGATTTACCAATTTCCCACCCAGGAGTCAGCTCCCAGCTCAGGATTTTCTCTCTCTTGTGTCCCAGGTGAGGATTTCTGCAGTGAGGACATTATTTACCAATTTGGAGTCACCTTCCAGCTCAGGATTTTCTCTCCCCGTGTCCCAGGTGAGGATTTCTGCAGTGAGGAGAGCAGGGCTGGAGGCTGTGCCCTCATGGGCTGCTGTCCCCAGTAACCAGAGAACCTGGAGCTCTGCTAATGAGCTCTTTCAGCTGTTTAAAGCTGATATTTT
Organism: Toxostoma redivivum; assembly: GCA_013397375.1. NCBI lineage: Eukaryota > Metazoa > Chordata > Aves > Passeriformes > Mimidae > Toxostoma > Toxostoma redivivum. The sequence continues at coordinate 287,191 of VXBI01004090.1, forward strand.
ATTTTTATCCAGACCTCACCAGGATCCTGTGGCAATGAAAGTCCTTTTGAAAGTCCTGTGATATCAGCCCTATGTCCCAGCACTGTATTTCACTGCAATTTTTATGCACAACATTCTCTGCCCACCCTTTCTAAGTTTCTCTCACAGAAATGTTTCAAATTCCAGCCCAGAAATATTCTCTCTTTTGAGATCCATCGATTTCTCTCTCATTATGGATCTTGGAAAAGCTCTTTAGCAACCCTTGGGATGAAAATCTCCTGAATATATATAGAGAAATGATTTTGCTGTTGCTTCACATGCTTGACTTGAGTTGGCTTTGAGCATCAATGAAAGCTGCAGCTGCTGGAGAAATGAGGATTCAGGTTTTTTAGATCAGTCTCCCTTGCTCACATACCTGCACTCTGATTTTTCCTCCATTTTTCAGTAAAACACNTTTTGTTTGTTGGGTTTTTCTCTTTTTGGTTAGAATGAAAACTTTCTGTTGAAAGGTTTTCCTTTATTTTCATGTGCCTTCTGTTGGGTTTTCTGTTCCAAGGGAGATGTTTAGAGCCAAATGAATATTAGAATATTCCTTTGAACTTTGGGGTCTGAGGTGAGAAGAACTCTAGATCTGATTACCAGTGGCTTTGCAAAATCCAAACCTGGCATGGGTTTTATGGGTTGCTGATACTGATCTGGGGAAGTTTTTGTTTCTCTCCAAGCTGTGACCTGAAGTTTGAGCTCTTTCTGCTCCATATTCACTGCATGGATCTATAATTAATAATAATAATAAATAAATAATGAATAATGAATGATAATAATTAATATAACAAATAATAATAAATATAATGAATAATAATAATATAATATATAATAAAATATGCTGCACTCAGAGCTTGCTGGCTGTGTCCCAGGGGAGCTGCTTCAGCCCCAAGGGCCAACTTCATTTCACTGGAGGATTATCAGTGCTAAAAATGTCACTGCACCAAGAGGGGTGATACTGCTGCCCATGATTTACCAATTTCCCACCCAGGAGTCAGCTCCCAGCTCAGGATTTTCTCTCTCTTGTGTCCCAGGTGAGGATTTCTGCAGTGAGGACATTATTTACCAATTTGGAGTCACCTTCCAGCTCAGGATTTTCTCTCCCCGTGTCCCAGGTGAGGATTTCTGCAGTGAGGAGAGCAGGGCTGGAGGCTGTGCCCTCATGGGCTGCTGTCCCCAGTAACCAGAGAACCTGGAGCTCTGCTAATGAGCTCTTTCAGCTGTTTAAAGCTGATATTTTATTTTTATCCAGACCTCACCAGGATCCTGTGGCAATGAAAGTCCTTTTGAAAGTCCTGTGATATCAGCCCTATGTCCCAGCACTGTATTTCACTGCAATTTTTATGCACAACATTCTCTGCCCACCCTTTCTAAGTTTCTCTCACAGAAATGTTTCAAATTCCAGCCCAGAAATATTCTCTCTTTTGAGATCCATCGATTTCTCTCTCATTATGGATCTTGGAAAAGCTCTTTAGCAACCCTTGGGATGAAAATCTCCTGAATATATATAGAGAAATGATTTTGCTGTTGCTTCACATGCTTGACTTGAGTTGGCTTTGAGCATCAATGAAAGCTGCAGCTGCTGGAGAAATGAGGATTCAGGTTTTTTAGATCAGTCTCCCTTGCTCACATACCTGCACTCTGATTTTTCCTCCATTTTTCAGTAAAACACTCACATAACTCCTTGCCTAATCGACAGGAGTTGTTAATGGCACTGAATGCACAAGTGGTGCTGCTGTGGGTAAAAAATAAAAAAAGCCATTTGTAGGCATGCAGGGCACACAAATAAAGAACCTCAGTAAGGGCCAATATTGTATCCTCATGTGGAGGCCTGAGAGGTCCCAAATCAGACACACAAATCTGGGAATCAGCTCTTTGCAGGTGGAATTTGGGTATTGACTGCCCTGTAATCACAGGTGTTTGTCATAATTCACATTTATTTATGCTCAGAATAAAGAAAACCTGATGAGTGACGGTGCTGAGAACAGAATTTGAAAAATATTTAAATGAAAAATGAGATTATAAAAAGCTGGTTTTGTCAACTTCCCAGGGAACTGGAATATGAAACATCTACATGTATTAAATGAGATTAAGAGCAGAGTTTGAAATGGAATCAATACAGATTTCATGGGATGAAATGATTATGATGAATGAAAAACAAAGCCAAAGGTGCCAAGTAAATAAAATACTTCCAAAAAAATAGACTAAAATTTACATTGCTGTGGGCTTTCTGCCGGAGGATTTTATCTTTGGCTGACTAATTGCATCCATTAATTACATTTAATGGTGGTGGGAAAAGCACCATGTTATTTAATCAGTAGGATTAAACAGCTGCAGGAGTCCAGCAGTGCTGGGGGCACAGTCAGGTCCTGGGGAAGCTTTTTTACCCTCAGGTCTCTGTATTACCTGGTGCAGGTGAGAGATCATCCCAGTTTGAGTGGGGTTTGCTTGTCCTTCCCTGCTGGAGCACAGGAAATGCAATTTTTGTTCTCCTGGGATCCATCTGCAGCTCCTCATCATGGCCTGTCCTTCCACCACCCCTCTGAGCCCTGCCCTGGTGTTCTCTGTGCTCCTTCAGCTCAGCATTGCCTTCCTGTGCTCTGCCAGGGATTCTCCTTTCCTCACTTCCCCTTCTCTGCCCTGTTGTTTCCATCCTTCTGGGAAGCCCTGACCCCAAATCCAGCCCCACGACACTGGGGGTGACACAGGTGACCTTGTGTAGCTCTGGTGGGAGCAGCTTTCCCTGGAAAGGAAGGGCTCAGCTGCCTCACAAACACTTCCCGTGGTCCCACAAGGAGAAAGGGGCCAAGGGAGACTTTTCCATGTCCCTTTTAGGGAATGAAGCAGCCCTGGGAAGGCTGAGGACACCTGGTGCCTGGAAGAGCTGGTCCTAAGGAAGCAAGAGCTGAACACGAGCAGTAGCTCTGGCATTTAGACAAGAAAATTGTGCTCCAAGCCCTTAAAGGGTTTTGTGGAGGGTTGGCATCGCTGCAGGGACAGGGGGGAGCCAGGCTGCAAGGCTTTGCTGTTCTCCTGCCATTCCCTCCGTGCAGGACTGAGCCCTGTGCCTGCTGAGGGCTTTGCAAGGAGCACACACCGTGCTCCACGCCTGCATTCTCAGTTTTAGGTGTTATTTTTGGTCATGTGCTTATTATGGGTATTTTCTGGTTCATTTCTCTTGCTAACAGTTCCCAGGTTCCAGCCAGTCTGAGAGCCAGCTCGCAGCAGTCCCAGGTTTTGATGCTGAGGGAGGGAGGATTTACTCCTGTGATGTGCTCAGAGGGGGAGAGAAAAGAGCAAATGATCAAATAAGGACTGCAAAGCCTCTCCCATTTAATCCTGACACAGGCTGGGCATCCTTAGTGTGAAATTTTCCCCTTTAGATCTTTTCCTGTGCCATTTGCCAGGATTTCTGATCATCCTCTTCATGGGTGGTGGCTGTGTGTGCCAAAAACCTCTTTAGTGTAATTACCCACTACTTCTGCATCCGTGCCAGTGCAATGCTGTGCCCATTCTTTCTGCTCCACTCTGATCCCAAGGCCCCTGTGAGTCTTGAATTCAACGGGGAAGAAAAGCTCAACAATGGAATACTGCTTGTGCTTGGGATCCAGGGACATCCGAGCTTCCTTTTGCTCTTCCTTCTAAAAACAGATCAGCTGCCTGCTCCTCCCTTTCCTACTCCTCCTCTCCTCAGCTTGGCTGCTTTCCTCTTCCCTATTTTGGAATGGAGATTAGGCTGAGTCAGAGCGAAGTTTGTCACATTCTGAGGAAAATAACTCACAGCGTGCTGGTGGCTCAGGAGGGGCTGGGACAGGAGGGAGAGCTGCTGGCTCTCAGATGTGCATCAGCCTTTGCTTCACCCCTCAGTTCAGATGAGATGGCACTGAAACCTCACAAATCCTCACACAATTTCAGCCTGAGCTGCCCTGGAATCTTTCAGCCACCTGTCTTAACAAGATTCTTTTGGCTGCGCAGATTGAGGAGATGAAAACCGTGGGGTTTGGATGGATGGTGGTGTTAGATCATGAGTGATGTTGGTATCAAAGGCTGCAAGTCAAAACATCCTGAGAAATGTGGCACATTGTGAAGGGCTTGGCTTTGGCTCCAAAAGGAACCAAAAGCCTTTGAGGTTTCTGTCTTACAGGAGCCAGGACAGGGAAGTGCTCTGTGACCTCCAACCTTCTACAGGAGATCTGTGATGATTCTTAAAATATGAAAAAAAAATGGTTTATACTGGCCCGTGATTGGCAGAGGCTGTAGTGAGAAATATAATTTGGTTCTCAGTCTGCAGTCACATGCAATTGCTTGTCTTTGATTTGAGCAAAATGTATAGCTTGTTGTCATGGTAGTCATTAAACGCTGATTTTCTTCTGGCTTTGCCCCATTTTTTCCCAGAGTTGTATTTTATTAATTCATTATCATTCCTTATCAGTAACTGCAGTCTAAAATGTCAGTTGTGGTCACTGCCCTTTATTTTACCAAGACATCCCAAATTGTGTGTGGTTGTTCAGTGACCTATAACAAAGTGCTGTAAAAAAGCAGCACAAAAGCCATGAAGTTCTGTGGTTAAAGCTTTCTGGATGTGATGGAGTTATCCAGCAAAATCCAGCATGGACATCCCTGTCTTGTTAATTTTTACTGGAAGCTTTGAAACCCGGAATGGCAGGAATTGTCCAGCTTTAGCTGAGGGTGCTGTGGCTGAGCACCCTGTGCCTGCAGTTTTTGGGGGGTTTTTTGGGAGTTTTTGGGAGCAGGTGCCACATGGGTGCCACAGCAGGGTCTGACCCCTCGGAGCTTGGACACTGCCACCAGCACAGGCTGCTCCAGCTCCAGAATATCCCTGGGGCTGTCAGAGGGGGCACAGAGCCCTCACACAGCAGCACAACTCACAGAGGAGTAACCTTTGTGTAGAGTAACTCTGTGTAACTGTGCTCTGTGTCATACAATGGGAGTAACCTTTGTGTAGAGTAACTGTGTATCACAACGTGAGTAATCTTTCTGTAGAGAAAACCCTGTGTAACACAACATAACCTTTCTGTAGAGTAACTCTGTGCTAACCCTGAGTAGCAGAATGTGAGTAACCTTTCTGTAGAGATAACCCAATGTGAGGGTTGAGAGATAGAGATAACACAGTGTAATCTCTCTGTAGAGTAACTCTGTGTGAAACAACATGAGTAACATTTCTGTAGAGCTAACTCTTTGTAACAGGACATGAGTAAATATTTCTGTAGAGTAATTCTGTGCTAACTCTGTGTAACACAATGTGAGTAACATCTCTGTAGAAAAAACCCTACATAACACAACATAACCTTTCTGTAGATTAATTCTGTGTAAAACAAGATGAGTAACCTCTCTGTAGAGTAACTCTGTGTAACAGGACATGAGTAACCTTCCTGTAGATTAACTCTGTGTAACAATGTGAGTAACCTTCCTGTAGAGATAACCCAATGTGAGGGTTGAGAGATAGAGATAACACAGTGTGAGTAATCTCTCTGTAGAGTAACTCTGTGTAAAACAACATCAGTAACCTTCCTGTAGAGCTAACTCTTTGTAACAGGACATGAGTAACCTTTCTGTAGAGATAACTCTTTGTAACAGGACATGAATAACATTTCTGTAGAGTAACTCTGTGTAATACAGTGTGAGTAACCTTTATGTAGAATAATTCTGTGTAACAGAACGAGAAACCTCTCTGTAGAGATAACCCTGTGTAATATAATGTTAGTAACCTTTCTGTAGAGCAACTCTGTGTAACAGGACATGAGTAACATTTCTGTAGAGTAATTCTGTGCTAACCCTGTGTAACACAACGTGAGTAACCTTTCTGTAGAAGAACCCTGTGTACTCAGTGCCAACTCCCTGTACCACTGAGCTCTCGTGCAGGACTCTGCAGTTTCCCAGCCATTGTGTTTCTATTCAGTGCATCCCCAGCCTGGAATTTCAAAGAACAGCTGTGGTTGTAACTATGCTGAGGCTCTCTGCATTCATTGACAGAAAAATCTCCTCATAAATATTGGATTGAGCTGCTACCTGCAGCACACTTGGTGTGTGATGGTGATCTAGAAATAAATTGGTAGGAATTAGGTGATTATCACTGGTGGTATTCATGAGACTTTCCAGGCAAATAAATAATGGATAGAAATGTCACTTACTCAGCTTTAAACCTAAGAACAGCATCCTCATTATTCTATTGACTCAGTAAGAGGCAGGAGCTGCATGAGGGAAGAAAATGGAAAACTAAAGACAATCAAAGCATTTCAGAAGCATCCTAAACTCCCCAGCTGTAGCAATTTAGGGATGGAGATCCCAGGGGGGGATCAGTGGTGGTAAGAGGTTATTTAGCAGTGTTATCACAGCGCTTGCATTGATCTGGTTTAAGAACAGAAAATGCTGTTTCTCAATGCCAGACTGCCCTCCTGGCCCCAAGCTGCCTGTGTCAGTGGTAGCCAGGCTGCTGGGGAGCTGGCCCATCACTGCCAGCCCTGGGCTTGCTCCTCTGATGGCCAGGCTTGAGGTGCTGCATGAAACCAGCCAGAACTGAGTAACCATCAGTGCTGCTGGCTCTTGGAGAAGGGACTGAAACCTGGGGGTATGTTCAGGCACAATGTGAGGTTTGGTTTGGTGTGGTTTGGCGTGGTTTGGTTTGGTTTGGTGTGGTTTGGTTTCTCTGGATTTTGGCCAGGCTCTGGGTGCAGTGTGCCACTGACAGCAGCAGTGCTCAGCCAGCTCAGGTACACCTGAGCTCAGGTATTTCTGAGAGCCTGGGGGCCACCAGGGGGTCTGGCAGCTCCCTGCTTTGTCACAGCATCCTTTTCAGTGTCAGTCTGGCCTTGGCCTGCTCCCCTCCCTGCTGTGCCTGGTTTGGAAGTTCCATTACTCAAACCCTGATAAAATGCTGAGCTCTGTAGCTATCTGCTGTCAGGTCATCGTTTTTTGCTATCTCCATTTCCTTCACTGCTGATTTGTGACTCGTTTCTCCAGCTATTTATTTTCTGAGCCCTAGCATCAGTGGGAGAACCTCTAGGAGAAAATGAGGACAGTGATTGTGCAGTGCCATTATTTGTCTAAAAATCCATTTTAATGCTTTCAAAAAAAGTGGCACTAGATATTTTCCTTTGAAGTGTGTTTGTCCTTGGGAAACCCCCCACCATTTCCAAAAGCATGTTATCCCTCTGACAGCATGTGCTGAGTTAAAGTGAGGACAGGGACATCTGAGCATCTCTATTTGTGTTGCTTATGCTCAGTTACTTCCCCTGGGCTGGAGGTAAAAGGCTCTGCCTGATGCTTTAAATCCCACTGAGGTCTTGTTGCAGCTGCATGGGGTCATTTGGGGTCAAACCAAATCAATAATTTTCTCCTATTCTTTTTTATAAAATGATTTGTCCTTATTAACTAACAAATATCTCATAAAAAAACAAATAACAAGAAAAGCAACCAAAACTCTTTTTTTGGTGGTTGATGGCTTTTCTTTTCCAGTCAGTGCTGAGATGTGACTGCTGTCACAGGCTGGGTGGGCTCCAGCACTGGACTTGAGTTGGTGTGGGTCATGTTACCTCCTGAAACAGAGAAAAACAATTCCTGTCACTGTGGCCTGGCTTAGAGCAAGTCACAGAAGAACTGGGAATTCAAGGAGTAAATGTGGCTTTTTTGGCTTTCACTATAAATTAAATATGAGCATAATGGCATCATTATTTCAGTGCAGCTGCATTCTCAGAAAGTTGCTGGATTTGTGAATAAAGGGTGAATTAAAGTTTTTGTGTTATTGGAAATGTCACATCCAGAAGGTGCCATTCCATGATCCCTGCAGAGGAAATGCAGGTGAGATCTCTGTCAGGGAGGGGTGGCTGGTTGTGCACAGTGTCAATCTTCTCCTGGTAAAATTCCAGAGTGAACCAATTCTGTCTAGTTATTATTCCTCTATGTTTTCCTGCAGAAAAAGGATATTCTCAGAGTTCCAGCATTTAGAATTTAATAGTGATGCTATTTTAGCACCTGGGAATGGAACAGTGGGACTTGAAATCCCTCAGAAAATGGGATCAGTCCTGGCTGCTGCCTCATGTGGAAGCTCCCAGGTGCAGCATCAGCCCTGCTTGTCTCTGTCCCTGGCTGATGTTTGGGGTGCTGGGGGTTCTCAGCTGCCACTGCTGAGGTCTGGGGTGAAATCTGGGTCACCAGAGGAGGGGACCTGGGACAAACTGCCCTGACCTGCCCGTGGCAGCATCTCCAGGCCAGGTGAGCTTTGTCCTCCAGGTCTGGTGTGGGGAACACCGGGAGAGGAAATTGAGAAGCCAAGTTGGGTGATGCTGGGTGAGTCCCAGTTGGGTGATGCTGGGTGGGTCCCAGTTGGGTGATGCTGAATGTCCCAATCCCAGCTGGGTGATGCTGAATGTCCCAGTCCCAGCTGGGTGATGCTGAATGTCCCAGTCCCAGCTGGGTGCTGCTGGGTCCCAGCTCAGATATTTGAGCCCTGGAGTTTTCCCAGTGCTGTTGTGTTTGCAGAGTTGCAATGTCTCTTTCCCACAGCACAGGAGTGCAGTTGGCAGCACGAAGGTGCACACTGCAGAAAACTGTGCTTCTGAACTCAAACTGCAGCTGGTTCTCAACTCCCAAACTCCACCCCTTCCATTTCTAGAATTCTCTCAGTTTGGCCTTTCCTGCCTGGATATTAATGTAAATATCACTGCACAGCCAGGCTTGCTCGGTGCTGTGTGCACTCCCCTCAGCTCCCAACTCAGATGTCACTCCCAAGTTGTGCCACTGAGATGATTTCCCCGCAATGAGACAGATAAGAAAGGGAAATATTTATTTTCTTCTTTGTTTTTGGGCCCAAGGGACACTGGGCACAGCCATCCTTTTTCTCTCCACAACAACAGTTGTTCTGACAATCAGGAATTTTCTCCCTCTCTCATCCTATTAAACAGCACAGATTTAGTTGTTGTTTTGGTTTGTTTCATTTCATGTTATTTTTTTTTTTCCCTGTCTTGAAAATTCCATTTATAGAGTGGCTGGCACAATTCTGCTGCCACTTATCACAATCTAGCTGAGCTGATGGCAAATTCACAGGTCTGGAAAACACAGTGAGAGGATGGAGAACAAAATGCTTGTAATGGGTTCTGGGTAACTCTTAACCCAAAAGAGCCCTTGTTGATAAATTGTGATTTTTGTGTGAGTTGGGGGGAAATCAAAGCTGCAGTTCAGAGCCAACCTCCTGATGTGGGATCTCAGATTGCAATTTCTGTTCACACACGTGGTCATTTTTATCCCCATGGAGCATCTGATGGAAGCAAGAGTTGCTGTAATTGGATTCTCTTTCCCTTCCTGTTACTGGTCATGGATTTAATTGAAATTCTAGTCTTTTTAAAAATTATTGAGAAATCATCCCTTTCCCCCCCATTATTGATGCTTCTAATGTGAACACGATGTTCATGTAAAAATTGAATTAAAAATCTCTCTTTCTGGAGCATGTCTGAGTTAATCAGTTAAAACTACCCTTTCAAGCTGAGCAGAAGAAAATACTCTGCTGTTTAAGGGTAAAACTCTGTCCAGCACTGAAGAATTAAACAACTTAAAAGCTCTCAGAGAAGGGGAAGAAGGAAGAGAAAGAAGGAATTTAGGGACTGGAACTAGATGATCCTTAATGTCCCCTTGAACCCCAACCATTCTGTGATTCTGTGACCTCAAAAACAGTGGTAGGGACCTCTAGGAAACATTAAAATGAATTCCTGTTTTACTTTTACTATTACCTATAGCCTATCATAACTATTAATATTATTCTATTTATGTTACTCTTTCTAATTACAAAAAGTTAGTGTCTAAGTATTAGTGTTTCTAATAACAAAAGTTACAGTTTAAGCTGGAAGTCATTTTTCAGTTTTCTTGCAGTGGAAAACTATTGAGATCTTCCTTTTACTTGTAACATTGGCTTTCTTGTTTGCCTGTGGAATCTTTTTGCTTGGTAAAACCATCTTTTATTTGAGATGGATTTATCCTTTGCTCTGAGCCATAAAAACCCCTTCTAACTTATTTTACCTTTTGCCTTCTAGTTACCCAGCAAGACTGGCTCAGCAATTCTTTTCTTCTGTATCAAAACTTGCTTTCATTTCTATTCCTTCTTCAGATTCTGCATTCAAAGATCTTTCTGTTATACACACATATCTGTGAGATCTTCCTGTCTAATTCTTATCCTTCCCAACATGATGGGATGGGAAGGGAAGGGGCAGCCTGGACCCCTCACCTGGTCCAGATGTTCCCTCCCTGCAGGTGCCAATCCCTTCCCAGCTCCTTTGTCATCCACTGGCTGTGTCCCTGCTGCAGTGATCCCTGCCAGCAGCCCCTGGAAAGGCAGAGGTGTTATTCAGGTGGATATACACAATTTTTTGAAGGCTTTTCTCGTTGTCTGCAGCTGTGTAATTGCCAGTTTTCATGTGGGCTGGGAGGGCTGTACTTCTGCTAGGGATTATTTAGAATTCTTATTCAACAGAAGCTTCAAAAGATGCACAAGTCCTCAGCAAAAGCCACCACAAATTACCCTCCCAGTGGTTTGTTTGTTGTAATTAGAGCTGTCCTCACAGCTTTTGTTTTAAAAGGCATTTTGGAACCTCCTGAGTGGACTCCCCAGGAAGAGCAATGCTGCAGGATCAGCTCTGAGCCTGCATTTTCCGTGCACTGGTGAATAATTGGAGCCCAGTTGTGGCTGTGGGTTGATGCTCTGAGCTCTGTGCTGCTGAGGGAGGATGAGGAGGCACTGCTGGGATTCCCTCACAGACAGACATCAGCAGTGACATTTCCTTTAACAGGAATCACACACAGAGCAGCTGCTCTCTGAGCTGACAAAGCCACAAGCAAGGTGTGAGACTTTATTTTTTTAATATGTTTTCATTCTTCCTCAGCTTTTTCTTTTTAATTTTTGTTTTGCTGCTTTTTTAATTTTTGTTTTGTTTTTTTGGTTTTTTTGGCTCTTCTTCTGCTTCCCCTGACTTGCTTAAATGACTGGACTAAACAGGCCATGATTTTTAAGTCATTTTATTGTGAGGATGGAGTGACTTGACCAAGGCTCTGAGTCACACCATTCCTTTTTTAACCAAAGCTGGATACGAATCAAGCATGGAGCCAATGCCAGGTATAATTTTTAATTACTGAATCATAAGGAATAGAGGCTCTGGAAGTCTGAAGGGATCAGAAGGTCTCACACCACCATTGGGGGGTTTGGTGAGGGCAGAGGTTTGAAACCAGTGAAACCAGTGCCATGTCCTTAAAGGACACTCACAGCTCCAGCTGGGGTACAGAAGGTGCTGAAAGTGGGGATTTGGGCTTTATTTTCCTGATTTCTGATCCCAGGAGCAGAGCTCATCCCATGCCCAGCACTGGGAGTGTCTCTGTGCAGCTGCTGAGGGAAAACACCAATGCCCCTGACAAAACCTCCAACACAGCCAGGCCCCACTCATTTACACTTTTGTCAGAAAACCATGGGGTTTAGGCAAGGTCACTGTCTGAGCTGCAGAAGCTGTGGTTGATCCTGCCACAAGCATCCCCCAGCAGTTCTCTCTGTCCCCTGGGGTCCTGGTGGCACCAAGGGAGGGGCAGCTGAGGCAGACAAGCAGCTCTGTCTTCTGCTGGAAATGCTTCCTGCAGGCTGTCACAGCCAGTAACCCCAAAAGCTGAGCTCTGTGAGCATCCCTGCATGCCCCACAAAGAGCTGGGAGCCTCTGGAGCCCAATTTTGGGCAGGCTGGGACTGGCAGGGGCTGAGTGTGGCACAAACTCTGCTTGGGGCTGCTGCTTCTTGGGCTAAATGTCCAAGACAAGGGATCAGAAAAATGGCAGCCAATATCCCAAAGTGAGCACAGGCTGTAACTCCCTGTAATCCAACACTCTCCAGGGGTTGGGTTTGAATAAAATAAGAACTTGTGACTCATCCCTTCATCTTAAACTCTGAATGAACCTAAGCATGAAATTAAAACATGAGTAGTTTCCCCCCTACTTTAATTATTTCCACATTTCTTTGTGAGTTTTGATTCCTGGCTGGAAGTGGAGATTCTCTTACCACAGAAAAACCTGTGCTCCCAATGCCTCTGGAAGCAGAAAATCCATGAAACTCTGTAGGAAAATTTGTTCCCAGGAGAATTCTGCTCTGTGTAGGGCCAGTGCCCATTTCCTTCTTCCAGTGTATGAAATATTTAATCCTACAAGTGCTGAAAAGTTGTTTTTTGTTAGGCCTAAAAGCACGTGGGTTATTACACCTGATATTAGTATTAGAAGCTGATCAGGGTTCACCCATCATTTTTAGTAACATTAAATCTCCAAGCCCATCTCAAGAGTTATTCAGGCAACATTTCTGATTTCAGCACCTCGTGATGAAATCCAGAACTCTTATTTTCCTGCTGAGCTGTGCTGAAGGGGCTCAGGGGGAGCTGCAGTGGTTGCAGGAGTGTTGCACAAGTGCCACCTCTTCCCCGGGCTCCTCCTCTCACACCTTGAGGAGCTGTGCTGATGCTGCAGCTGCGGGAATTCCAGTTTTCTGGAATTATTTTGGATGAAATGGGCTTTGCTGGAGGTGGGATCCATCCCTGCAGTGCTGATGTGAGGGTGAGCACCCCACAAGCACAGTTTTTTGTCTGCCCACTTCCTGCTGCCATTCTTGACTTCCCTTCCCTTGGCTCAGGGTCTGAACATCCCCCTGTCCTAAATTTCCCTCTCCATAAATTCCTGTATGGAATTTAGCTGTATCCAGGACTGCCCATGAGTTTTGGTGCCTAATTGGGAACTCAGGCCTCTCCCACACACTGCCCATGCCCCTTCCACTATGGACAAGCCACAGGGATGCAGCCAGAGCCTCCTCCAGGCACTTCTTTCATCCCAAACTCCCCTGGCCCTGCTGCTTTTCTGTAGAGCCTGGGATTATTTCCCTGTAAGGTTTATACCAGAGTCTAACACAGGGGGTGGCTCCCTCCCATTGAAATGCCTTCCTGGCACTGCTTTTGATTCCAAATCTCATCTGAAAATCTATTTTATTACCTGTTTAATTTCCTTTTTTTTCTTCCCCCCCTCACCCTCTTTTGCTGCCATTAATCTGACTTTGTAACTCTGTTATTTAAGTATGAAGAACGTTTTAGGCAGAATTTTATGAAAGCCATGCCTTGGAATGCCTATTAAAAAAAAAAAAAAAGCAACTCCGAAACAAGATTTGTATGTGATATAGCATAACAAAAATTACACTGCATCTAGATTTAAATTAAGACTAAGAACATCAAAATGAACAGGAGTCAGAAAGTGCCAGAGGGGCAGAATGAAACCCCAGCCTTGAGAGGAGAGTTTGAAGTTTATAATGAGAGCACAACTTTATCCTTGTGAACATTATTTGTTATTTCTCTTCTGGCATTGCCCAATTTAATAAAGTCTTGGAGAACTTTCAACCCTGCAGAACTGCTGATTTTTAATGAAAAAAGATGAAAGAGATCAGAGATCTCTGTGCTTGCAATCTCTAAAGTGAATCTTTGTACAACAGAAACTCTCCTGCATAAAAATGCCTGTGAGAGGTGATTTTTAAAGAAATCCCCATAAAGTTTATTCTTGTTTTATTGGATACTAAACCTAATACTCTCTGTATGCTCTTGGCTGCATGTTTACACTGGAAAGCAGAGTATTCCAAGGCATGTCTTCATTTCTGATCAGTGTCCTGTTCCCTGCTGGGAGCTGTGCCTGTGTGGGATTTGTGCACTGAGGGCTGCTCAGGGGTCCCTGCAGGTGCTTCCAGGTGTCCCAAAGCCACCCCTTTAAACCCCTCGGGGTCTGGAGAAGCAGAGGAGCCAAATGGGGGCACAGAAATGTGATTTTCCTCACCTGGAGGTTGGGAAAAGCTGTGTTTGTTTGGTGCCCTGTGCCCATCAGCAGTGCCTGGTGATGCCCTGTGCAGAGCTCTGGTCTTGCCTGTTCGTTGTGGTCCATCCTGGGCTCCACAGTGATCCCAGCACCTCCTCCCTCCAGGTCTGGAGGCTGGGAAGCTCCAGGCTCATGTCCCTCTCCTGGCTGTCCCTTTCCTGATTGTCCCTGTTCCTCAATCTCCTGTCCCCTTTCCTGGCTGTCCCTGGGATGGTTGGGAATGGTCAGGGAGGGACCCCACCAGCATTCCCACACTCCCTGCTCCCAGCCCTGGCCCTGCTGCCATCCCAAAGGGCAGTGCCCTCTGAAGGTGGCTGTTCTTTGACAGCTTCCTGATATGTGCAGCAAATTCCTGTCCTGTGAAATCTTCCCGTGGTTGTAGCTTAAAAATACACATTGAGTCAAGAGAGCTGAGCGTGGGCTGAGCTCCTGCTGGTCTCCAGGAGGAGCTGCTCTATGGACACCCCAGTGGGGATTTTTGGGGTTTGCTCAGCCCTGCAGGGTCCTGCCCAGAGGGAGATTGTTCCCTGGGCTCAGCCATCTCCAGGAGCTCTGCTCTTTACTGCCCATGCTCAAACCCCTGCAAGGCTGAGGGTTTAAAAAATTGAGCCAGTCTCTGACCTCAATTTCTTTAGAGAAGAGCATTTAGTGACAGCAAGGGAGATGTCAGAGCCCCTGTGGCCTCCCCAGCACGGTGACTCCTGGCCCCAGAGCCAGGCTGGAACCTCCAGCAGTTCCCACTCTGCTGTCCTGCCTGCCCATCCTCACTGGAGCCCTTGGCACACTACTAAATGAAATCCTAAACCTGGAGGCTGGGAGACAGAAGGGTGGAAGTGATGTATGAAAATGCAGATTGCCAATTTCCATGTTCCAGGTGGGATTCAGGGGGATGCTGCCTGGGAAATGTTCACATCCAACTGGAACAAACCTAAAGAGAATGGCACAGTTTATTGAGCCAGAGGCAAATGTAAATGATGAAAGGCTGCTGTGTAAAACTGCATTAAACACATCCCATTACATGATGCAAACCACATTATGTAGCTGCTTAAACATAATGCTCCTTTCATTCCTCTAATTCCTTGGTGATTTAAGTTTCTATATTTTATGAGCTAGGAAAATAATAAAATATTAATTGCACTTGTGCATGCTAATGTTCTGTGATCAATATAAAAATCAGAGATAAAATAATGTCTCCAGCAGGGATGAAGATCTCTTAAATGTTGTCAGGAAGGGAGAATCTCTTTGCACCCTGGGCTGGCTGAGGGGGTGACCCCACCTTCGTGTTTGCAAGTTTTCCAGAATGTGCTGGGTGCAGAGATCACCCTGTGGGGCTCGTGGGGCACTGCCAGGCACCCCTGGGATGTTCATGGGCTCAGTGCTGCTGGGGTGGCTTTGTCACCCCAGGCAGGCACAGCTGAGAGAGCAGAGCAGTCCTTGGTGCATCTCATTTCTTGTTCCTCTCTCAATTGCAATCTTTACAAGATGCAGAGGAAGAGAAGCTTCTGAGAGCACGAAGGAAACAGTAGGTGGGTTTGTTCTGACTTGCTGTTTAAAAATGGAGTTGGGAAGGAAATTGATTTCCCATCCCCAAAAAAATATTTTTGCTGCGGCATAAAAACTGTTTGAGCTGTGCTGGAGGTGAGGCTGAAGCTTTGCAGGGCTTTAAAGGAGAGGCAGCTGCACAAGGAACCTTGCCAGGTGTGGGCACCCCTCTGGGCTGACCCAGAGAGAAAAGCAGTGTGGATGTGTGTCCAGACACCCCTGGGCAGCAGGGCAGACATGGCACAATCCCTGAGTTCTCTGAGAGTCCTCCCGGGGTCTAAAATGTTTCCAGGTGATCCCTTTGCAAAAATTGATCCATTACTCTGTTTTTTGAGCAATTGGCATTTTCTGAGGGTTGGGGTTTTTTCCCAAACAGACCAAAGGCAATCAAATTCTGTTGTCATGCCAATGCAGAGAGACTCATTTTGAAGAAAGATATATTATTTGTGGAGAGAAAAGTATTCCCATTTATTCTCCACTATTTATGGTGCTCTCATATCCTGGTCCTTGTTAGTGTGCATTCAGTGGAAACCATCAGGCAGCTCCAGTGATAAACTATGGATCTCAAACCATAGCAGGGCACAGCCAAAGCAGCATAAACCATAACTCACAGCACCAATTAAAAATATTTACTGCACTGCACTTCCTATAGGAAGTTTAAACACAGCTTTTGCATCTTCTCAGGGTTGTGTTTGGCATGGATTTGATTACAGTTTGCAGTTCCCAAAGGCAGGGAGCAGCAGGGATGGCTGGGATGTGCTGGGAGGGGTTTGGAGCAATCACAGCTCTGTTCATTTGTCTGTTCTTACCCCACACTCTCCTTTTCCAAGCACTTGGGGACTTTGGGAATCACAGAATCTCCTGGCTGGAAGGGACCCACAGGGGTCATTGATCCAACCCTGGCCCTGCACAGACCCCAGCAATCCCACCCTGTGTCTGAGGGCATTGTCCCAACGCTCCTGGAGCTCTGGAATTCCAATCCCAGGAATGGCAGAGGTGAGCAGGAGGAGCAGAAGGTGCATCCACCTCCCCCTTCTGGGACAAGCCCTCCTGCACCTCGTGGGGAAATGGCTTTTCAGGAGAGCTGGCTCAGAAATGAAGAGTTAAATCTCTGAGCTCAGCATCCGTGGCCCTGGAGCTCCTGTTGGGAACGGGGCCATTTCCTGCAGGGTGCACAGAGGGGCTCCTATCCCTCCTCTCCAGTGCTCCACTCTGCCAAGGAGGTGATGGCATCTCACAGCCTGACCTGAGCAGCAAGGTTTAGCACAAGGGCTTGTCAAAGAGATTCTGGATTCACACCCTCTTGCATTTGAAAAGCTCTTTAAAATTCTGTCCAAAATGTCAGAAACATTTCCAAGAACTGTTAACCTGAAGGCGTTTTTTAACCTTGGATGGCACAAATCATAGCAGAAACTTCCTAGAAGTTTCAGCAGCAGTTGAAGGAGCCTGAGGGCAGTGCTGCTACAGCCTTTGGCTACATCTAGATTAGACTTGGAAAACAAATTTCCCTTCCCTTTAATCCCTTTATGTTTTATGGATGCAAATCCCTTTTATGTCCTTTTTCTCAGCAATAATTGCACTTTAACTTGGCTTGTAAACCCCTGGCTTGTCCTTGTCACCCAGAGGGTCACACAGGGATCCCATTCCCAGCTCCTGCCTCTGGCTTGGGAGCATCCAGCAGGGATGGATACCTTGGGGGTCACGGGGAATTTGGCTGCCTGTGGGACATCTTTGCTGTCTTTGCCCATTTAAAGGGCTCCAGGAAGAAATTTTCAGAGGGTGATTTTGCTCAGCTCCTCTCTCAGTATTTTTGTGCACCTCCCATTATAGTCATTAGGCTTGTGTGGCTGTTCAACCCCTACATGCTCCACATTTGTGTTTTCCTCCTACCTTTTCAAAAATAGATATTTCAGCGATCTGCAGCATCACATTTGTTGCTGTGGAGACGATTGTGATGTTGCCAATGGAGATGTGACTTCACTGACAAGCTCCCAAGAAGGACAGGACCATGAAGTGGGGCTCTGTTTTCTCTCCTGCCCCATCCCTGCTCTCCTCCTTCTCTTCCCTCTTCCCCCCTGCTGCATCTTGAACCTGAAGTGATGCTCAGATCTATCTTCTCTCTCAACTGAGCTGTGTTTTGGCATCAATATGTGCATGTAGCAGATGCAAATTGCCTATAATTAGAGGTAGAACACAGGACTGGTGTAATGATTCGTGGATTCTTGCCACACTCTTTTTACAACTTTACCAACACCCTTTGGGCTGTAATTGTGTAGGAAGAATCCACCAAAGGTACAAGCAGGGATGAATTGTCTAATATTCAGGGAAAATGGCAGTAATTTCCTGGCTCTTTGCGTGGGCAATCCCAAAGCAAAGTGAGAGGTTGGAGGGAGGGAAGGGAAGAGGGATGGGCAGAGTGACAAGCCATTATTGCTCCTGCTGCTCCTGCTCCACGCCTGGCAAAAATACAAACGCTGTTCCCCACCCTGCTGCTACCCCTTGGTGTTTCTAATGAAAATCGGTGAGCTTTGGGAGCAGCTTTGACTTGAGAGAGGAGAGGGAAGCAGGAGAGGAGGGTTGGGCCCTGCGGGGCGTGGGTGGCTCTGCAGGAGCCCAGTGAAAGCTGCTCCTGCTGGGGAAGGCTCAGTGCTGATGCTGGGATGCAGGGCCATGCTCAGGGGCAGGAAAGAAAAACCCAGCTCCATGCAGCAGCCCAGGAAATGCAGGTTTTCCTCCGGACTAAGTTGTGTAGAAAATTCCCAAACAAATGAGCTGCTTGCCCCTGGGGCAAGGAGTGCTCTGGGAATTCAGTGGTGTTTCTCCCTGGCAGCCTCTCAGGCTGCCTCAGAAGTGGTTTGTGCTGTGATGGTAATTGGGTTTCAGCTGATTGCAGCAAAACTATGAATCAACTGCAGCCCATTTTTAATAATGAAATACTGAAACACAATCAGAAATATATTCGCAGTGCTACAGCTTTCAGTGATTATATGCAGCAACTGGTGCCTGCAGCCTCTTTTTGGACTCATATCTTGCCTTTTTTTCATTTTATTTAAGTTTAAGCATCAGGAAAGAATCCAATATTCAGAGCAGTTGATTTGGCATGAGATGGGACTGAATGCAAGGATTAATAGTGCTCTTTTCTGTGTTCCAGTGCAGATTTCTGATCCCTGCTGGGGGAGCTTCCTCTCCCTGCCCCAGGTCAGCAGCAGCAGCACAGAATTTGGATGTGCTGCTGAGGTCACCTGTGAAAATGGTGCAGTGACCTTGAGTGCTGATAAGGGAAAGTGGATTTTACCTCTCCTGGGTGCAGGAAGATACCCTGCAGCACTGACAGGAGATAAGTTACTATGGTGATGAAGGCTATAAAACAGATGGAAATAAATATATGTATAATGCCTTTTGGGTATGATCTGACAAAAAAAGTGGTGACCTGTTTCCATGGGACCTCGTGGAGATGGGAGTGTGCTCTCATGGACACTTTCTGGAAGTCAGAAGCGATGGATGAGAGGCTGAGTTTTCTATCAGAGCAGCACTGCAAGGTGTCTGTGCTGCAGCAGCAGCTCCTGAATTCACATTTCCCCCCTGTTCCCTGCAGGCCTTGCACCCCTCACCTCCAGCACTGGGGCTGTGCTTGCAGCACTGACAACTCCCCATCCTTCCCTGTCTCCTGCCTGCAGAGCCTGGGCTTGGCTCAGATAAATGGAAACGACAGGGGCAGAACTTTGGGTTCCTCACAGCCCCACCTCCTGCAGCCCCCCACTGTGGATGCTTCAGCTTCAAACATTTCCTGGGGGGAAAAAGGGATTCAGTTTTCCCTTTTTTCCCTGCTTTCTACACCTCTCCCTGCCCTAGGTCACTGGATCGTTTTCAGCTGACCCTCAGTAATGGTTTGTTTTTCTCCTTCCATAATCTCCCCAAGCCTGAGGCAGCTTGGCCACTCGGACTCTTTCTGTGCCTTATCTTCATCAGTAAAATGCCAAAGTGAGTTATAGGAAGGTTTTAGACAGCGCTGAGGGTAATGTGATGATTACGTAGATTAATTTTGAAGCCTTTTTTGCTTTCAGGATTTTGTTCATGACTCATGTTTGTTCACAAGATGTGATTATAGAAGTTTTTAGAGCAATGGCATGTGTGCATTTGGGAAGGGCTCGTGTAGATTTAAAGGGGATCTCTCTGATGAGAAGGTAAAGGTCGAGTTCAGATGAGACACGAGGACTTTATTTTTCTTTTTATTTTATTTGCCTGCATCTGCCATTCCTCAGAAGGAGCTGCTGGCAGTGATGCTGTGCTGCCTTTGGTGGTACATGCAGGGACATCTGCAGTGCTGAGAAGGTGGGAAAGCTGCTTTTGTCAGGAAAATAAGGGGAGTGCCTCAAGGTGCAAAGCAGGAGCTGAGTAAGGCTGCTCTGCTCTACCTTCCAGAGCAGGGAGGGAGCAGTGAGTGCCTGCTGTCCCCAGGGCTCTGCCACCCAAAACTGCTCAGCTTTTCAGTTTTCTCCACAAGAAAACAACCATGGGTCCCTTTTTTGGAAAACTCCCAAAGTGCTGAACTCCAGCCCTGCTGCTCCAGGTCCCACACGTGAAAAGGCAAATATTTATCTGTGCATGTAATCCGGGTTTTATTTCTCCATTTAGAATTTTGTTCCCCCAGAAGAGCTCCGGGTGAGCTGTGCAACCAACATTGGATGGGAGTGCCTGGGGCTCCCTGCAGTGTCCCCAGTACAGATGTCCCAGTACAGATGTCCCAGTTCAGGTGTCCCCAGTGCTCCTGGCAGACCCTCAGAGCTCTGTGCTGCCAGAGGGGCTCTCACACCTTCAGGGTGAGCCATGGAGCCAGGGAAGAGTGTGGCTGAACAAAACACAGCAGGAACTCAGCTCTGCCTGCATCCAGCTGTTCATCCAGCTGCTGTGCCTGGGCACAGCCCGTGTTTGGGCTACCCCAGAGCTGCTGTGGCCTGAGCCAATTCACTGATTTATCCCTGCACTGGCACTCCTTGGGCAGATGAATCACAGGAATATTTGCATTCCCTAAATTTAGCGTGTGCATCTCTCTAGCCAGCCTGTGTGCATGTTTTCATTTGCATTTTGTCACATTTAGCTGAGGGAGGTGCAGAACATTTTGGGTTGAGCAGGACCCCTCGTGGCCACTCCATCCAAATCTGGCAATCCCAAACCCCACTCAGCCTCCCTTGGGGTTTGCTTGCAAGGGAGGACTTCTCCAGTTATGCCAACAAAGTTTAAAAAGTCCATGAAAATATCCCAATGGCACAGAGTTTGTAGCTCAGTTCCCCTCAGGAAAAGCTGCTCTGGAGTAATTGCATCAGCTTGAATCCACAAACCAACTCAACCTCAGAGTTTCCTCTGCAAGCAGCCTTTAAATCCCTCTAATGCTGTGTTTCCAAACTGCCCATTAGTGTTTGTTCCCCCATCTTCCATTAAATGTAATTACTCGATATTAAACATTCCACAGCCAGCAGGGTCCTGCCATGGAGAGCTCTGAGAGGGCTGGAGCTGCCCTGGTGACCCTGCCATGGGCACAGCCTGTTCCTGCCCCAAAATTGGGAGTTCCACACCCCCCTGCTCACTGCTGCTCTCCCCCAGGATGGAGCAGGGCTTGGATTCTGCTGGAAGCACCAGGGATGCACAGGAGGAACCAGAACAGCCAGATCCTGGAGCTCTTATCTCACATCTCTGTTTGTACAAAGGTTTTATCTCACAATCTGATTTCATTTCAGTCCTGAGAGTAAAAGGAAGCTCACAGGGGTCTGGGTTGTTTTTGAGGAAATTAATTCCCATTTTCATCCCTGCTCACTGCTGTTCACTGAAGTTATTTAAGCAAAGGCAGAAGAAATGGCAATGTTTGGGTGCACCAGGAGTTTACTCCACTAAAATGGAAGTTAACCTTTCAAACTGGAGCAAAGCAAGTTCTGGTACTGCTGGTGGCTTTTGTTGCTTGTTGTGCTCCTGTTCCCTTTCCTGGCAGAAGGAGCTCAGGGGTGCCAGGGTGCTTGGCACAAATCTGGGAGCTGGGGAAGCATCACTGTCCCACTCCTGAGGCACCAGGCCCTAAAGAAGATGTTAATGAAGCTTGAAATGCCATTTGCATTGCAAATGATACAATTTGTTCTGCTTTTATACGGAATTAATTCGAGCTGCTTGCTGCTTAGTTCCAATTGTGCTTGTGAATAATGCTGCAGTTAGGTGGCTCAGCATGGTGAAGATCTTAGTCACAAACAAGGCAGGGCAAATTCAAAATAGGCTGTGTTGAACAGATCAGCTATTCAACTTCATGACTTTTCTTTGGCCACCTTCAGATTACCAGGCCACAGAGGAGTCCTGCTCTCCCTCAGAGTCTGAAGGATTGATGCTGATTTGCTTAGTTCCAGGCTGATTTTTAATTACAGCTACATCAGAGATTACCTGAGGGGTTAAACCAACCTCCTGAAGTGGTTCATGAGCTCTCCTGAGTTTCTGCTGGGAGCAGCTTCTCCCTTGTGCAGTGCATGGACAAAGCAGCTCCTGCCTGCTCCTCAGAAGTTGTAATTTCATGGCAGGTTTCTTTCTGGGCACGTGGAAAAGCTGAGGGTAATTACTGCATCAGAATCACCTTGGAAATGTTTCACCTTCAAACAGAACTGATCTGTGTGGCAGAACCTCAGCTGAGCTGGGAGAAAAGTCAGGATGGCCCCCCGGGATCAGATCCTCACCCTGCTGCTTTTATTTCAAACACGTTGGAAATCTGAGGCTGATTTTCTAGGTGTTTATGGATCTGTCTGCACACGGTGTTGGTGTGGCAGGGGCAGCAGGACACAGACCTGGTGCACTTGTGGCTTATTCTGAGAGCTGAATTTGGAAAGGTTGCTGAGCATTCAGGAGCCAGTTCCTGTTTTTTTCCCTGATAAGGAATGTCACTATTCAGGGCATATTTCATGAGCTTGTGCAGCAGGGGTGTGAGCTGAGATGCTGAAATGGTGACGGCTCTGCCTTCACCTGCTGGCATGGCAGAAATGTTCCCAGAGGGGGAAAGGCACAGCTGGAGCTCCCTTAGGGACCTCAGCACAGGGAGTTTCCCCTCTCCACCAGAGGAGTGGATCTCTTGTCCAGACAGAAAATCATCCCAGGTGATCTCACAAGTCAGATCTAACCTGCTGAAATGTTGCCTTCTTTTTTTTCCTTACTACCTGTGTGTGTTTTTTCCTTTTAATGCTATTAGTTACAATTTTGCTTTAAACTCTGAGCTCTGTGCTGCCTCAGCCTGGCAGGAGAAACACCTCAAGGCTTTACTATAATTCAGCTGAAAAACAGTGTGCTAAATGTTTCAAAAGTTGTTTTCAAAAGGGTGCAAAGAAAATCTGTTTAATCTCCTTGTGCAGAAGGGAGCTGATATCAGTTGGTTTCAGATATCTCCTTTATCATCCTTTAGCAGCTGTAACAAGAACATGTCCTGAGTCTGTGGCTTTCCCAAATTGGTGTCTGTCTGGCTCAATTGGCATTTCCAGGACCTTCTGAAGAGATTTTTGGGAAGTGTAGAGAGGTTCAACTTCCTCTGCGTACAGAGACTTTGCCTTTTTTGGCTCTGTGCAAACAGAGGCTTCAGAACAGTCATATCTACAAATTATTTAACTTTCAAATACTCATTAAATCCCAGGCTCCTTCTGCAAGTGCCATGTACAAAATTCTGGCAGTGAGGTAGGAGGAGGAACAGGATAAAAATGGTTTTTAAAAATGGCTTTTCCTGCCCACTGCTGCAGCCTGGGGTGTGCTGCTGTCTGGGCAGGCACTGTCCCTCAGCTCTGCAGCCCTGAGTTAGGATCAGCTCCCTAATTCAGTGCCCAGGAGAGCTGAGGCAGCTCCAGCAGCCCAAACTGGAGTCCAGAACAAAGCCTAATTAGCAGAAGGGCTGGGCAACACTAATGAGGAATTCTCCTCCAGCTCCATGGGTTGAGTTTGCATCAGAGCCCTCTGAAAGGAGCTGGTGCCTCACTGCACTGATGTGCCTCGCATGGCTAAAGGCAGGATTGTTGTGATCTCTGATCTAAACCACACTTTTCAACATCTAAATATTTTTTTTTATTCCTGCTGCATAGTTTTAGCAGGAAAAACGAAAGAAAAATTGCTGTCATCAAAGACTCATCTGCTTCCCATTACAGTGACATTTAAGGATTGCACACATTAAAACACTCCTGTGCTCTACAGAGAGGCACAGAGGAGCCAGGAGGTAGAAATTTATAACAAATGGGAGGTTTAGTAATTCAGCCAGCCTGGGGAGGAGAGTGATGTCCCTGCATCCCAGCCTGTGCCAGAGTGCCAGGAGCTGAGCAGGGGAATATTCTCTCAGAACACCCTTTACCCCCTATCTCCTTCAGATAAAAAGAAAGGTGTTTGTGTTTCCAGCCCTAACCCAACGTGCTCTGCTCCAAGGGCAGCAATTCACTTGGGCCAGCTGAGCAGTGGCCTCTGCTCTGCACTGGAGTGAAATTGTTAAGAGGCTTTTTCTTTGAATCAGGAAATCGAATTCCTCCTGGGCACCCTGCAGCCACTGGGATCCTCGAGGAGCAGCAATTTTTGGGATGCTGGGGGTTTGGGGAGCAGGTGGCAGACAGAGCTCTGTGTCCTTGTGCTGGAGTGCTCAGGGAGTCCCATGGCTGAGGAGCATTAGAACACACGGAGTGTGTCACACACAGGGTGTCTTACACACAGGATGTGTCACACACAGAGTGTGTCACACACAGGATGTGTCACACACAGAGTGTGTCACAGGATTTGTCACACACAGAATGTGTCACACACAGGCTGTGTCGCACACAATCTGTCACACACAGAGTGTGTCACACACAGGATGTGTCACACACAGAGTGTGTCACACACAGGATGTGTCACACACAGGGTGTCTTACACACAGGATGTGTCACACACAGAGTGTGTCACACACAGGATGTGTCACACACAGGGTGTCTTACACACAGGATGTGTCACACACAGAGTGTGTCACACACAGAATGTGTCACACACAGGGTGTCTTACACACAGGATGTGTCACACACAGAGTGTGTCACACACAGGGGGTGTCACACACAGGACGTGTCACACACAGGATGTGTCACACACAGGATGTGTCACACACAGAGTGTGTCACACACAGGATGTGCCACACACAGGATGTGTCACACACAGGATGTGTCACACACAGAGTGTGTCACACACAGGCTGTGTCACACACAGGCTGTGTCACACACAGGATGTGTCACACACAGAGTGTGTCACACACAGAGTGTGTCACACACAGGATGTGTCACACACAGGATGTGTCACACACAGAGTGTGTCACACACAGGATGTGCCTCACACAGGATGTGTCACACACAGAGTGTGTCACACACAGGATGTGTCACACACAGAGTGTGTCACACAGCCCTGCCAGCAGCAGATCTGCCTCCTAATCCTGGAATTCTGCACGGAGCCCCTGCGGTGCCCACCTGCTGTGGCACCAGAGGGGTGGCACAACAATTATTTCTGCTTGGGGAAGGATTTACTGCAGGCAGTGCTGCTGGAGCTGTGGGGCAGGGGCTGTCCTGGCAGGTTTTTGGAGCTTTAATGACTTTGGCCAACAAGAATATTCTCAAAACCTGATTTTGTGAGCCCTGCCTTGGCCTGCTCAGAGCCTTTCCTCTGGGGACTGTCAGAGGGAACAGCAGGAGCTGTCCTGGAGTTCTGCCCTGCACTCTGCAGCACTGTGTGAGTTTTACAGGTTGCATTTGCTGCCCAGAACATCATTTGCTGAGCTCTGAATGGGTTTGCTTCCCAGCTAAGCAGGATGCTTTGGAAATTGTTGATCTCCCTGGGGTTGTGTCCTTTCCCTGCTGCCTGGCTGCAGTGGCTGTTGCCTGGTGGGAATTATTTGGTTGGAGGCAGGACAGGCTCTCTCCTGGTTTTTTTTCTATATCAGGGTCATCTTGGATCCCTGTCATCCCAGCAATCTAATGTAGCCTGTGTATAAATTTGAAATATATATGGAAAATATCTAAGTCTGATGCACATGGACATGGTGTGGCTTGGGATAAATAACATTTATGTTCTCTATAGGAAGATGTTTTTAATATTTTATTAATCAATCAAAGTTTAAAAGTTATTTTTATAGGAAAACTGTCCTATGCTAAATGTTTGAAGCTTTCACAGTAAGTAATAGTGTGCATATTGCTACTGCTATTTAAAAACGAATGGTTAGGATTTATTGGAGAACTGTAAATATTAAAGGCCAGATTTGTCCACGCAAGTCTCATTAAATCTGTGATCAGAATCTGATCCAATAAAGAAACTTTTCTCTACTGATCCTAAGCACACCTTTTAAGACAATTAACTTGGCTCAGTGTTCTGATTTGATCTTAAACAGGAACATGTTCTTTGAAAACGATTTATTGCATCCATTTGAATCAATAGTGCTGTTAAAAGAACACTGGGAAGGAAAAGCACAAATGTCATATGAGGTAAAGCAGTGAAACAACTGCAAATTTAATAGAAAAATGTAGGAATGAGAATTGACAGTCCCAGCCTCGGCCAAGGCATGTCTGGTGCAGGCATGGAGAGTTTGGGAGGGTTTCAGCAGAACAGCAGAAAAGCTGCAGGACACAATCACAGATGACAGCAGGGTCTGAGAGGGGACAGCGAGGGGAGGGAAAGCTGCTGGGAGAGCTCTGAGTGCTGCTCTCTGCTCAAAACCCTGCTCAGGTGTGACAACAGCTCCTGTGCAAGAGGGGACAGGCCCTGCTGCTGGCACTGCCATCCCTGTCCCCAGCTCTCCCTCCTGGGCACCCCCAGCTCCTGCCTGCCCCGCCCCAAACTCACTGAGGGCTCCAGCCATGGACTGGAAAAGACCTTGGAGATCACGAGTCCAAGCTGAGGAGCAGCAGGAGAGGAGGGAAAGCAGGAGGGGGAGGAGGAGAAGGCCAGGCAGGAGCAGCAGCAGGAGCCCAGGTGTGTCCCAGAAGGGAGGGCAGAGGTTTGGCAGTGCCAGGCTGGGGCTGTGCCAGGCTGGGGCTGTGCCCCTGGCTCTGCTGCTGCAGGTTATCCCATGGAGCTGTGAAGGAAAATCCTCATCTCTGAGCAGGGAGCTGCTGGTTTGTTATTGTTAACAATTTCCATTTTTATTTTTTTTATATTT
>VXBI01004090.1:316772-390091 GCA_013397375.1 Toxostoma redivivum
TGCGGTGACATCGGACGGCCCCTGTGACATCAGCCTCCCTCTGTGACATCAGCCTTCATGTGTGACATCAGCCTCCCTCTGTGACATCAGCCTTCCCCTGTGACATCAGCCATCCTCTGTGACATCAGTCATCCTCTGTGACATCAGCGTCCTTCTGTGACATCAACCTCCCTCTGTGACATCACCCTCCCCTATGTGACATCAGCCATCCCCTCTGTGACATCAGTCTCCCGCTGCCATCATTCCCTGTCCAGAGAGCCACCCCAGCTCCTCCCTGTGCTCCAGGACAGGGATTTGCTGGGTAATGTCCCCAGGAACAGCCCCAGGGCCACCTCCAGTGTGAGAGCTGATGGCGAGCCAGAGGCTCCAGCCAGCTCCTAAAATGCAGTTTATTGCATTGACTGGACAGTCCCAGCAGTTTGGGCCGTGGGTGAGCCCAGAGCTGCTGGCTTTGGCCACCCCTGTGTCCTGACCCCCTCCAGCTCTGGTTCCAGTGCATTATAAACTTTTCATTACTGAGCACCTCAATACATGGCTGCCAGCCCACAGCACACACAGCCCCTTTTACATTGGCATACAGCCCATCCAAACTGCTAAATTGCCATTTTATGTCAGTGACCAGCCAGTCATGGAGTTAGTAGTGACATGTTAAACTCTGGGACTTGTTCTGCTGTGGAAATTTCTGAGATCTTTTCTCTACCTGCAACATTGGCTTTCTTGTTTGCCTGTGAAAATCCTTTTGTTTGGTAAAACACCTTTTGTTTGAGGTGGGTTTATCCTTTGCTCTGAGCCATAAAAGCCCCTTCCAACTCTTTGCTCTTTGCCTTCTGGTTCCCCAGTCAGACTGGCTCAGCAATTCTTTTATTCTGTATCAAAACTTGCTTTCATTCCTACAGAACCTTCTGTAAATCTGCACAACTCCTCTGTTAAATTCTCGTCCTTGCCAGCACTCCAGTGCTGCTGGGGCTTGGCTCTGGGTTCTCCCAGTGCTCCAGCTCTGCTCCAGCTCCCTGAGCCACCCCAGGGGCTCCTCTCACCTGCTGGGTGCAGGTCTGGCCCTGAGCCTTTAAGCAAAGAGAAAAACCCCTGCTGGTCCTGCAGGAGCAAATCTCATCTCCAAATCGTGAACCTGGCCACAGGAGTGAGAACATGCACAACAAACTGCTGAGATTGAATGGTAGGCATGACATTTGAGCCCACAATTAATTAATGAGCTCCCAGCCTGCAGTCCTTTGTCACTGGAGGTTGGACTTGGGACCCTGTGGCCTTTCAGCAGAATCCCCAGGATTCCCCAGGGAATCAATCCCAGGGCTGTGTGAGGGAGGAGAAGCACTGAGAGCTCCTATAGAAATTCATATTTCATGTCAAAGCCCTGGAACAAAGAATCTTCAGCACACACTCATAAATAATCAGTGTGGTTATAAGCTGGCTGGATTGTTTTGAATTGACTGGATGTATGTATTGACTGACTTGGAAAACGATGCCAAACTTCCCTGCTGAAGGAAGGAGCTGCCTTGTCCTCTCCCAATGCTTTCCATGTGCTGGGCACTTTCAGAGACTTTCCCCAAGCTGCAGAAGGAAAAGGCTCCCCTCTCGTGGCTGCCAGAGAAAATGGCATTTTCTGCTCTGCATTCTCCACTCCCTGAGCTCTGGAGAAACAAAATAAGTTATAGAATTACAACTTTTATTGTGGTAGTCCTCCCCTCCAGCACAGAGCCCTGCCAGCTGTGCTGCAGCAGCCTCTGCCCTGTTTGCTTCAGGGAAAAGGAAATATTTGAAGGGAATTGACTGAAGTTATTTAAATGACAACTAAAAGTCATGATCTATATCAACAGTCAGAAACATTAGAGGTGAAGAACAGATTTAAAGCTGTTTTGCATTTGCTCTTTTAAAAGGCTTTCTTAGTAAATGTTGACTTTTATGTGCTGGATTTATTTTGCTCTATAAAGTCTGCTCTCGGAGAGGAGACCTGATAGATAAATGTTCAATCCATTCTGTGAATCAGGGGGCATCCATTCAGATGAGCAGGTTTTCTTTTTTATTAGGTTAGAAATGCTAGAAAGCATCTGTTATTTATAGGACACCTGGTTTCACTTCCAGTTGGTGTGAAACTGCTTTTGAATAAAACCTGAAATTCAATTTAAAAGCTTTAAAAACAGCAGCTTAAAATGATTATTTAAAAGCTGTCTTGAAATACTTTGGGTGCATCAGGAGGAGAAGCCATAAGCTCCCACTGGCACGAGTTACAATTAAAATTAGGATTTTATGGAGCAAGGGGAGTTTTCCCCAAAGGCTTGTTTCTCATCAGTGTCTGTCAGAGGTTTGGAGCACAGGGACTCAGCCTCTCACACCTCATTTGTGTGCATAAATGGCAAGAAGAAGAGAAGATTTCTTGATTTTTCAGTTCCTTTTTGGTTTCTCAGTGTTGAAGGACCTCTCATTGAGCACAGATGTACTGAAACTCAAATACACTGAATTTCCTTTTCTCCCTGTTCCTGCTCCAAGTAAAGCTCATTTACTCATTTAACTGTCCAGCTTCTTGGAGAATTACTCCCTTGACTTCCTTTACAATATCAGCAGCAGTGATGCACTATTTGAGAATATATAAATAGTTTACATAAAATTTAAAATAGTTGGTGTTTGATTTATACCTCACTCTAAGCTGTTATTATTTCATATTTCCTCTTTAAATTTGCATATTCTTAAAACACACATATTAAATAATCTGAAGGGGTTTTTTTCTTAAATATATATTTGATCTATTGCAGAGACACTTAAATTCCAGGAAATAATTTTATCCTTGGGATTTGATGCTGGACCTACAAGGGAATTGTTAAAATTTTGGATTCAAGGCTATGATCTTGGACAACTCTCAAAAGGAAATATAGAAAAATGTAGTGCAGGAAAGAGGCAAGCTGAAATTAGAACTGTTGTTAACACAAATGAACAGATTTAGAGTTTGGTTCTTACCCTGGTGTTATCTTTTATACTAAAAACAGGCTAGAAAGGGGAAGTATTTTATCCAGTGAAAATCCAGATATAAACAATGTCTTTTTGATTTCTAGATTTTTCTATTGAGGGAAATGTATGATTTTCAAATTATTAAAATCATCAAAATCATGATTATTATTATTACTGCTATTACTACTATTACTTAAAATGGGATGCAATAGGCCCAATGCTTTGACACACAGAGCAGAACTGCTCATTTTTAATTATTACTTCGTGCAACTAAACCCTGTCATTTTTCCTTATGTTGAGCAGATCTATTCAGAAGAGCTGAAAATGGGATGGAAATGGGGTTGATCTCAGAGACAGAGCAGGAGCAGAGAATTCCCAGCACTTGTGTGAGTACCCAGAGCTGGTGAGGATCTGGATTTTCTCTGCTTTGCTGTCCTGTCCTTGCCTTGTTCTTGGTCCCACCAATACCAGTTTGATTTTCCCTGGGGCTGAGGGACTCTGCCAGGCAGTGCCACCAGGGAGCTCAGTGCTCCTCTTTATTGGCCCACAGGAAAATCTGCAGCTTTTGGAGCTGGAATGCCTCCAGATGTGTTTGCAGCTGGAACACCTCCAGATGTGTTTACTGTCTCAGCCCAAGGGCATTGGGCACATCCTGAGCTCACTGGGGGCTCCTCAGGAGCTGCAGCCACACCCCCAGAGCAGCCAGGGTTTGCTGTCCCGCTGAGCAAACACATCCAGAGGAGGCTCCTGCAGGGAGGGAAGGGACCAGGCAGGGCTGGGGGGCTCCTGTGCTCACCCCCTGCCACCCCAGCAGGATTTCAGCAGCAATTTCCCCATGGAAAGGGTGGACAGGGATTGGAACTGCCCAGGGGGATTTGGATCCCCATCCCTGGAGGTGCCCAAGGAATTCCTGGAGGTGGCACTCAGAGCTCTGCGATGGGGATGGGGCTCGGTGGGCTTTTCCAACCCAAATGATTCTGTGATTCTGAGGCTTTGTTTATTTAAGAAACCACTTGCAGAGGTCTCAGATCCTCACTGAAAGTGGAACCCAGCAGCCTTTGGGCACAGGAGGGGTTAGGGAGCTGTTCCCTGCTGGGTCAAACACTCTCCTCCCCACTCCTGCTGCTCAGCATCCTCTCCAAAATCCTTTCTGGGAGTACAAGATGTATTTAAGCCATCCAGCTTGGAAATCTGGGTTTGCCCCTTAAAGCTTTGTAAAAGGTGAAACCTGTGCTGTGCTTGTGCCTCGTTCCTGTGCACAGGGACACCCGAGGTGTAACTGGAGCTCCTGGGGGTGAAATGAGCTGCAGAACACAAACTGCTCTTCTGTTCTACATTGAAGCAATAATTTATGATTCTAATTAGGCTCTGGTTTGCAAGAATGATGAATATTCACATTTTAAATAGCTGAGAAATATTGAAAATGTCTGACAGCTTTATTTGTGCCAGCTCTGAGGGCTGTGGGGAATGTTCTCCTCAAGGTGCTGAGCTGTCCCAGCATCGTTTCTGCCCCTGCATCCCTGGAAGTGTCCAAGACCAGCTTGGACAGGGCTTGGAACAGCCTCATCTGGTGGATCTGTCCATGGCAGGGAGTGGGAATGAGGTCCCTTCCAACCTTGGAGCTCCTTCAAAAGGGTTGAACCATCCCTAAAAACCATTTTGTGTTGGCCAAATCCCAGTGACTGCGAGTCCCAGCCTGGCTGTCCAGCGGCTGTGGAAGGACAGGCTCTGAGCTGATGAATTCTTCACCTAAGTGGATCAGACAGAGCAAAGGGGAGCGTGAGGAAGTGTCATTATCCCTGTTCCATGGGCTGGGAATGGCAGGCACTTACTCATTCAAAGTCACACAATAGATGTGTGGGTGCCAGATGCTGGAGATGCCAGAGATGGGATTTAAACCCAGATGTCCTGAGTGCCAGCTCAGCACTAAATTCGTGGTTATCCAGCCTCCCAAAAATGCAAGAACCTTTCTGATTCATTCAGTATTTGGAACATTTTTCCTGCCACGGAGACACCTCAGAGAACTCTACAAGTTACTGATGTAAAAGATGCCTTTTGCTGTCCTGCTCATCTCCTTTAGGAATGGAGGAGTTCATCCATCTATGAGGTAAGAGAATAGCAAAATAACAACTACAGAGACTTTTCAGAAGTTGTTCTGTTGTGTCTGAAATCACTTGCCAGTAACAGCTGGGAATTCTTTGCTAGGAGAAATAAATTTGGTCCCACTTGATGCTGCAGTGATTTCAGGTACCCTTCTGTAATATTCTGTTCCTCAGTTTTCTTTCATTCTTTGATGCATTTTTAAACGTTGCAGATCATAAAAATGGCATTGTTTTCAGGTTGATAAAAACCCTTCCTTACACCAGAACAAATGGAGACTCTCTGGTGGATATACAATTGATCTGAAGGAACACAACTTCGAAAGGAAGCCACTACCTCCAAAAAAACCACAGAAAGGAAAGGAGGGAGGAATCTGAGTTCTGAAGACTGCAAGCTTTGGAGCATAAATTACAATGAAAGTTTATGGAGTCTTTTGGATTAAACCAAAAGCCAGCCCCATTAAACCAAATGGAGCATTCCTAATCTGACATGTTGACAAGGACAGCCCTGCCTCTTCCAAAAGGGAGTTTCAAATGAATCCAGATTTATCTGATGTTCCCAACAGGGGCTGGGCTGGCTCCAGAGGAAGTGATCCAAGCCAAAAGTAAACAAGATGCACATGAAGCAGTTTGTGCCACAAGGAAAACTTCCAGGGAATATGCAGAGAGGAGAAGGGGAGCCAGCAGAATCCCAGCCCAAGATCTTTCCTGTCTCCTCGTTATGTTTCTGTTCCTCTGGACAATGTAAATCAGAATTTCTTCCCCAGCAGATCCCTGGTCCTTCTGCTCATTCTCCTCATGTTTGCTTCCCTGTGCTGCCTCTCCCCAGCACTCAGCTCCTCCTGTCCTGCAGTGCAGGGGAGCAGCCAGAGGTGCTCAGAGCTCCAGACTCAGCCCCAGCTCCTGAGCTCTGAGCTGGAGCCCTGGGTGCACAGTGAGAATTGCACTAAATTTTAGCTCATGCTAAAAGCAAATTCAGCCTTTTCCAGCTGCTCTGACTGTGGCAGACACGTGTCACAGGCACTGCAGAGAGCAGGACAAGCAGCTCTGCACTGGCACTTTGTCACACTGGGACCAAGCCTTGAATTTTCAAGACGCTGGGAGAGCTGTCCTGGAGAATTGGGATTGCTCAGCCTGGAGTGGGGTGACCAATTGTGACCTTCCAGTACCCACAGAAAAAGATGGACAGAGACTATTTATACAAGGGCCTAGAGTGACAGGACAGGATTTTGGAACTCAGAAATCTGTTTCCATCCCTTTAACATTTAAATCTGTGTGTCTCCCATCAAACAGCAGCAGTGCTGTTTGTCCCTGAACTGTCACCTTTGCTGTCCCCAGTGATAACTGGATGATAATGCCATATTCTAGTGGAGTGTGACACTCAAAAGAAATACTCTAACAGAATTAAATGTGAAAAATAGATTACTGGTGGCCCTTGCAGCACGGGGAACTCTTGCAGGGATAGCACAGGATATGGCTGCAGAGTGGAAAGTGTGGACACACTGCTCATAAACCAGAGAAGTGACAATCAGTGATTTTATGTGTGTATTCCCCACAGTCACGTTGACTTCAATGGCAATTCTAGGTGCTGTCAAGGAAGAATTTTTCTCATATATACACAAATAGTTGTATTTGTAGATCTCTATGTACATGAGTAGATGGATGTGTCTGCATTTGTGTACAAAACCCCACAAAACCACAGCTGCTCGGTCTGTCTGCTGGAGATTTACTCTGATAATATTACAGTGGATTTGCTGCATGTTCCAAGGGGTTTTTATTTGCTTGTGCTTTTTGTAGGTACTGCAGAAGTAGCTGGATTTGGGGGTTCAAGCAGATGCAAAAATCCAAGGTTGGCCAGATCAAGACTTCAGCTTGAGAGGTGTGAAATACAGAGCTGGATCCTGCAGGGCTCTGGGGCAGAGATTCTGCCTTTTGACTTGCTCTCAGCCTTGGCAAGAAACTCACATCTCACTCCAAGGGGGAATATTTAGGTCAGTATGGACACTCAAATTCCCAGTCCCTGAGGAACCAACAGAATCATGGGCAAATTCCCCTGGGTGTTACTGGAGAGGTCGTTTTTGGAATGATTTGGGACAAGGGGTGCAGGTGGCATTTGGGGTGGGGACAGCTCCTACTGGGATGGGGACTCTGCAGAGCCCAAATGGTGCTGGGCTTGGCCAGCAGCTCATCAGCCTCTCCCTGGGGAGGGAGGATGGAGGGAGGATGGATGGAGCAAGGAGGATGGAAGGAGGATGGAGGGAGGATGGAGGGAGGGAAGAGGATGGAAGGAGGATGGAGGGAGATTGGAGGAGGGAGGGANAGGATGGAAGGAGGATGAGAGTGACTCACAGGGGTGTCTGAATCATCGGGGCTTCCCCAGGGCGAGGCAGGGCTGGGCTCGGGGCCCTGCTGTGTGTCCAGGGATGGACAGGATCAGCTTCCAGCTCCCCACGCCTCAGGAACAGGAACAGCAGCACCCTGGGCCTGGCACCCACAGGTGCCAAGCAGGGAAGGGATGTCACCTCCTACGTGGCACTTGTGACAGGGGCTCCTGTGAGCTGGTTCCATTCAGGGGCAGGTCCCTGCAGAGTCGGTGAGCTGGGAGCTGCTCTGCTCTCCTGGCATCACCCCCTGCTTCCACCCACCCCTGAAAATCATCCCTGGCCCAAACTGGAGCTGTGAGCTGTACCACATGCTCTAAATGAAGTGCTAATTAAATACTTGTATTTAATGTAGACAACATTTCTTTGAGAGGGCTGTAATGCACTGCAGATGTCCCAGATCCCTCGGAGAACAGCCCGGGGAACAAATGCACGTTGTGTCCGTGTCTGAGCTGGGGATGGAGCCCAGGTGCCTGTGACTGACAGGGGTTAATGCTGAGACAGCCCCTGTCTGATCCAAATTCCCACACACATCCTCCACAGGGACCTCGGGCTGGCAACTGCAGGTGCTTCCATGTGGGCACACTGTGGCAGAAATGGGGGAGCTGCTGAGCCAGGTGGGCACTCAGAGACCTCAAGAACACAGGTGAGGATGAAGGATGGTAAGTGAGAGCTGGAGGTGCTGCACACAGGGACCTCAGTGTCCTGGCTGGGACCCCAGCCTTGTTCCTGGCTGGGGCAGCCCCAGTGCAGACAGAGCTGCACAACAAAGGAGCTTTGGGTTCAGCACTAAAACCCTTTCTGGCAGCAGAGGAAAGGCTGAAAACCCAGCTCTGGAGAGTTCTTGCCACTGCAATCATGGCTGTTCCTTAGGTCAGCAGCCACCAGGCTCGGGAGAGCTGCATTGCCCAGCTTTTGGGATGTGCTGATTAATTAATAGCCACTAATGAACTGTGTCCATTCCAGCCCAGGCTGCCCATGAGCAGCTGCTTCCCTCGAGGCTCTGCTGGGCTGGAGTCCAGCTCAGCTCTGTCCTGAGGGAAGGGCTGGAGCAGAATGGGAGCCTTTGTGCAGAGGCACAAACACAGGGCTGTGCGTGCAGGGCTGCCCTTCCAGCATGGGCTGTGCTCATTGTGCAATGGCAGAGCACTTCTTGCCGTTATTTATTTATTTGTATTATTTATTGTTGTTGTTGAGTGGAGCCAGCGTGTTTCCTTGCTGGAAGGAGCAGAGTGGAGTGTTCTGCACTGAGATCCTGCCCCAGTGCCCCAAGCCTGCAGGTGACAGTGGAAAGAGTGAGAAAGCTGCTCCTGCAAGGATTCCTGGGCTATTTCCTCATTTCTGCAATGTTGGGAGTGCTTTTCAGGGTTCTGTGCTCTCTTGGGAGAAAAAGGAGGTAGAAATCCAAGATGCTGGAGGAATAAGAGGAAGAGAGAGCAGATGGTGAGGTGGAGAGCTCCCTTTAACCAAATATCACACATTGAGGATGGCAATTCAATTGCCTGTTGCTATTTATTGTGACCACATAAAATTCAAAGTACTTGAGTATTTAAACCACTGTAGATTCAGAGATGAGTCATGAAGCAGAGCTGATCTTTTATCTGTGGCCATGCTGGTGAATGGTGTCTTAGCAAGAATCTGATTTCCACCTTCTTTCTTCTAATGGCATTGCCATTCTCAGATTATTTTGTTATAGAGAAAAGAACAAAATGAGTAAAACCAACGTTCCTGGGGCTCTCTGTAATTACAGGCTCACACACTGCTGCCCAGTATTGCAGAGATAATCCAAGTTTTCACTATCCAGAGAGAACTAATTGTGAGAGAGGGGTTTACCTCCTCACTCTGCTTTTGGGGACACTTCAAGGGGAGTTTTTACTGCTGCTGGTGAGCAGGTCTCTGAGTCAGGTCTCATTTTGCACATCTTTTGCCAGGAGACAAAATGTCATTGGTGTGTGATAGGCACTGCAGGCATCCTGCAGCAGGGAGTGTTCCCAGTGGGAAGAACTCCTTTTTTTAAAAAAAAATCCTGCAAATTTCAATTCTGCATGTGAAAGTAGATCTGATTTTCAATTTTCAAGTTCAGTTCTCCGAATATTTCTGGGTAGGGCAAGCTAGAATGGGCTGGAATTAGTGCCATAAATAGGATTATTCACATGGGATGTATTTTGACACCAAATGTTCTCCCCTGCCCCGAGGCCAGGCAGCTCTCAGCCCTGGAACCACTGCTCAGGGTGCTGTGCTGGTTTTGTCTTCCCCCAAAATCAGAGTCAAGTTTGAGCCTTGACTCCAAGTTTGAGAGAAGACAGATCCTTGTCCCGAGGATGATGCTGGAGCCAGGGATGTTGAACAGAGGCTGCTTTTGGAAGAGGGATGGTGAGGGCTGTTAATGCTGGAGAGGGAACTGACTCATCACTTCATCAATTCTGCTCCTCTGCCAGCACAGCACAAAACCTCTTTTATCATCACACTCTTGTCCAGCTCTCTTCTAAGGGAGTTTGGAACTCAGTGCTGCTCCAGCCCCGGCTGCTGCAGCTCTCAGCTCGCTGGCTGCACCCTGGGCTGGTGCAGGAAAACTCCCCCCATGCTCGAGGAGCAGGCAGAGCCTCCTCTGCTCCCAGAGCTGCACACAGAGCCTCAGGGGTGAGGAACCCTGGCTTCCCCAGGGATCCCCGAGCCTCAGGGCTGCCCTGGGGGCTGCACAGCCTGGGTTGTGTGAGCAGGGGCAGCAGGAGGGCACTGCCAGCGGGCTGGGGGGTCCCAGAGTGCTGGGAGGGATTCTGGAGCGTGCCAGCCGCAGGGAGAGCTGGAAGTGCTGCTCTGCTCCCCACATCTGCCTTTGATTCCCAATCAGAGCTGCTTGGGGAGGAGCCAGCTAATCACAGTGCTCAGGGAGGGCTTTCTGTTCGGTTTGAAGGGGCTGGTTTGAGCCAACTGCAGTACCACAGAATTAGTTTTTAATACATTTTTTCCCCCTGAATTAGAAGGACTTTTGGATATAGAGTGTTTCACAAGGATCTGATGGGGAAATTCTTATCCAGCATTATTTTTTTGTAGTAATATCTGTATGTTAAGAAGGGCCAAGACCTCCCTGTACCAGGGCACAGCAAATGGGAATTCCAGTGGTCCTCGTGGTACCAGGGATGCTCCTGGGGAGGTCTGCCTCTGCTCCACCCTCTGGAGCCTGGCACCCTGAAAAGTTTGACTGGTGTGAGAAGCAGAGGAGGAACTGTCCCAGGTTTTATATGAAACTTCTGGCACTTTGCTGGGGCTGGTGTCACATCCTCCTCCACTTGTGCTCTTGTGGCAGATGAGGGGTTGGCTTTGTACTGAGATCCATGAAAAGTCACTGTTTAATCAGGAACTTCAAAGGAGCTGGAAAAGGATCCATCTGTGATTCAACCATCTCAAGCTTTAGGGGACAAATCTGGTACCAAAAAAAAAAAAAAAAAAGCTGCAGAAGGTCTTGGATCACATAGTTTTCACTCTTTTCTGGCAGTTCTGGCCTGGAGCTAACACAGAAGGACTTCTGGTATTGCTTGCTGGCCTTTATTTATCCAGGGCTTCATTGATCCTTAGCACAACTTGAAAATAAATCTTTAAGTGGAGCATACAGTTACTGTTGGAAATTGCTGGAACAAGAGACTCCCCTGAGTGAGGCAGGGAGCACTTCAATCACACAAAGAAATATCAAAATATCAGAATATCAGGTAAAAGCAGCCCATGGAGCACAGCAGAGCACTGGGAGCCAGGCACAGCCACTCCTCCCTGCTTGGGGCCTGTGTTTGATGGGAGTTAGTGCAAAATCAGTGGTAAAATCCCCCTTGGGCCCCTGGGGTGTATCACACACCCTGGAGCCCAGACTCCATTTCACTGGGGATAAATGTGACCTTCCAGTCTCCTGAAATCCCACTCCTTTTCTTCTATTTTTTCTTTTATTTTTTTTTTTAATTATCATTATTCTATAACTAGTGATTTATATTTTCTGTAGCTGGTGATTTTTTGGCTAAAGGTGCAGACTTTAGTGATGAAAATCCACGAGCCCCAGGTGTGACAGGCAATAGTTTGGCTGTCAGAGACCTGGTTTAAAAATCTGAAAATAATAACTGTGTGCTTGTAGAGCAAAGCCCAGCCTCCAGGAGCCCACACTTCTTTCTGCTGCATGGCAAAAGCTTAAAAGGGCCCTTAGTATTAAAAAGCTCAAATCCATAATTTCTTTCCATTTCATTGTCCTTTTGCCATCAAAGATTGTAATTGCAGGGACAGGCTCCTCTCTGCCTTATGTGAATTTTACATCTCTGCTTGTCTCAGACTTTGGGACATTTTTAGGGAGCTGGGACAGCTTGGCCTGTCTCCTGTGATGTATGTGGTGGCATTACTGATCTAAGATGAGCAATTTTAGCTTTTTTATGGTTCTTAATTGAAATTTAAGGTTTTTTAATTGAAATTTCTTTCCTTCCTCCATGCTTGGCCTTCCAAAAATGGGTTCCTTTTTAAAAATTCTTTTTTAAGGAAGGAAGGAAAAGCATTGAGCTTGTGTCTGGCCCCTTCTGTTTGAACAGAGCCCTGTGTGTTACCCCCAGCACACAAAGGGGCTCTGTCCAGGGAGACTTGGCTGAGAGGCTCCTTATTGAGGATCCTTCATCCCTCCTGCAGATTGGCACCAGGGGACCTGAGGAAGGGAACAGCAGGCCCAGGGGTGAGGAAGGGCAGGCCTTATTTGTTATATTTGTTATTTGTTATATTTGTCATTTGTTATATTTTTTATATTTGTTATATTTGTTATTTGTTATTTTTGTTATTTTTGTTATATTTGTTATATTTGTTATTTGTTATATTTGTTATTTGTTATATTTGTTATTTGTAATAGGGTTATTTGTTATATTTGCTATTTGTTGTATTTGCTATTTTTGTTATTTTTGTTATTTGATATATGTGTTACATTTGTTACATTTGTTATTTGTAGTGGGGTTATTTGTTATTTTTGTTATTTTTGATATTTGTTATATTTGTTATTTGCAGTGGGGTTATTTGTGCTGAGGAGCAGAGGCAGACGTGCCAGCCTGGCTCTGTGGGTTCTGTGGCAGTGCCACAGTGACAGCTCAGGGCTCCTGGGGTGTTTTGGGGACTGTTTGGGATGGGAAATGGGAAGGGAATGCAATGGTGAGACATTTCTTGGGCAGTAAAACCAGTTCAAGGAAATAATGCTGCTGCTGCAGCTGCTCAGCCTCAGCACCTTCACCAGGCACAGGAACACCTTCAGACC
Organism: Toxostoma redivivum; assembly: GCA_013397375.1. Classification (NCBI taxonomy): domain Eukaryota; kingdom Metazoa; phylum Chordata; class Aves; order Passeriformes; family Mimidae; genus Toxostoma; species Toxostoma redivivum. The sequence goes on from VXBI01004090.1 coordinate 329,477, forward strand.
ATTTGGCTCATCTTGCCCAGGTAAAAGAATGCCCATCCCCAGGAGGGATGCAGGGATGAGTGGGAATGTGCTTTGAGGAGTCAGCAATTCCTCCCCTCCAGGGTCTCAGCTCTTCACCTTTCCCTGTGGCTCTGGTTTCCGTGAGGGACCAGCAGCAGCTCTGGCTCTGACCAGGAGCCCAAACCCAGGCCAGGCTTGGCTGGGCTCCAGCAGGAACTGAGCTGGGCTCAGGCTGTGCAGTGCCTGCTGCTCCCTCCCAGATGTGCAGCAGGTTTGTCAGATGTTTGTCAGCAGATGGCAGGGTTTGTCAGCCAGGTCATGGGGAGCCTTCTCTCATTGCTGTGCTCTGTGCTAGAGCAGCATTGCAGCTGCTCTCTCCCAGATGTGCAGCTTGCATGGCAGGGTTTGCTCACCAGGTCATGGGGAGCCTTCTCCCACTCTGAGTGCTGTGCTCTGTGCTAGAGCAGCGTTGCAGCTCTTGGCACTGCAGTGGAGCAGGGCTGCTCTGCTTTCCGAGGCGTTGCTCCTCGGTGAGTGTCTCCAGCTGCTGCTCTCCCCTCACCCAGGCACTGACTCATGCTTTTTGCCATCACAATGACTCTGTTTTCATAAACAAAATTAAGTGCGCTGTGTTTATTCATTAGGGAGATTCGAAGTCTCTCAGCAACCAAGAATTATACTTCATGGGATGAACTCCTCTCCCTATTCCCCCTTTTGTCCTTTAGCAGCTAAGGTAGGAGGGAAGCTTGGGGAAAACCCTGGTGTGACACTCCCAGGGGTCAGTGTGTGTCTGTGTGAGGGCCATTGTACAAACCAGCACTCTGCCTCTAGGGAGGGATGCTGCAAAGTGCCCAGACACCGAACACAGAGAGGGGGACAGGGACAGCAGCAGGGTTTGGGCAGCCCTGCAGGTGGGCAGAGCCCTGCTGCCTCGGGGCTGTGCCTGGGGACAGCTGAGCTCGGCTCCCTGCAGATGGCACTGCCACCTTGTGCTGCAGCACCCCGAGGAAACACACCCTGCTGCTGCCTGTCTGAGAATGGTTGCACTTTAGTGGCTGCACCCCTGCCCTCCTGGGCTCGGCTGTAATCTGGTTTGTGGAATAAAGAGGTGTCTTTGTGCTGCAGTCACCTCTGGTGTCTGCCTGTGACCCACTAGTGTGCAGGGCAGCTCCTGCCAGCCCCTCCCAAATTCTTTCCCAGCATTTCAGGGTAAGAGATCCCTCACAACCTCAGCAATTTTCTGTGCAGTTTTGCCCTTTGGGTCAGCAGGAGCTCAAATCCTCTGCTGTGGCTTTGCCTTCCCTAAATAAAATGAATTCAAGCCCCTCTGGACCATGAGATGCTGAGTTCAGAGGAGCAGCCATCCAAAGAAGGGACAGGGACAGGGAGGATGAGGATGAGGATGGCGTGGGTCTGGGAGCTCCTCTTCCCTATGGAGCTCCCTTGGAGCAGCCCAGTTCACCCTGGCCACCTGAGCAAGCCAGTGGTGATGTATTGAGAAAAGAATCTGCTCTGAAGCTGAAAGGCAGCTCCTTAAATTGACTAAATTACATTTGTATTTCAGAAAAGAAAAAGAAGCTGTAAATCGCATATTTACACAGCGGAGCACGCGAGTGCTCATACGAGACCCAGATGTTCATTAGAAACATGGATTTTTCTTCCTTGCTGCTACCCTGAAAACTGGGAAAAAAGTCAGCTACGTTGAAGGGTTACAAAAGAGCGAGTTAAGTCTACAAAATCCAGGAAATTTCCCGTTAAGACGAAAAATCTGGGGTACTGTTGTAGTCCTTTAATTCGGCCCCAAGACATAAATTAAAGCCAGAGGATCAGCTCAGGTGCTCAAGCTCTCAGACCAGAGCTGTGGAATTTCCAGGTTAAGTTACTTCAGTTTTCCTGTTGCTGAATAAAGCTGAAATCCTGTGTGCCATATATTTGCTCATCATAAAATGTTCTCTCCTAGCCAGTAACAGCTTCTTTGTTGGCGAAGCCCGTCTGGTTCCTGAGGCTCCCAGCCTTTGTACAGGGTTTGGGAGTTAAGAACTTCCACATGGCCCCTGCTCTGAGGCTTTTGTGAATAAGCAAGGCAAGGCACTTGCTCCATGGCCAACAAATGCATGGAATATGGTTTGAATTCTCTGGGTTTAAATGCAAAGGATAATATTGATTTTGTTAAGGTAAATGTCTTTAATTGAACACTGTATAAACTCAGCTCTCACTGGGCCATAATGGGCTCTGGGCATCCCTCCAGCACAGCAGTATGAAAATGTCTCTTTTAGTGTCTCCAGTAGAGAAATGCAGAATTAGGATTTAGATGAAAAAAAGTGAAATGGAGTCCATCCCCAGGCTCTAAAAAAACATTTACTGATTTTTTTTACATTTGCATGGATGGAAATCACTGCTTTATTAAGGTCAAGGCTCTGCAGTGTGGATTGTTTGGGGCTGGTGTGGATTGTTTGGGGCTTTTTTTGGGGTGGTGGAATAGAAAATGAAAAGAGGGAAAAGAGACACCAAGAGGAAATGAAGAAGTCTCAGTGTGACTCAGTGTCACCACAGGCCCTGGGTGGGATCCTGACCCAGAGGGGAGCTGGGCAGATTTTAATGATGAAATGCTCCAAACTCTGCAATCCTTTTGCACAAGCCATTGCTGAATATTTAGGAGGGTGACAAGGACAAGAAGACAAGGGGGTGACTCAGCCCCCTGATATTTATTTATCAAAGGCAGTAAAGGAATTTAAGAACAGACCAAACACTCTTGCAGCAGATGATGCCCTTTCATTTATTGCTAATCTACCATAGTACAGGCAATATATAAAAATACTTTACAGATAGCAAAAAAATCATTACATTGGAGGTTAACAACGTGGTTGTAGGAATGTGAATGATATAAACCCCTTTTCAATTGTGAGAGTCAGGTTTCTGAACAAGCAATTTGATTAAAAAGACATCTGTTAGGATGAAATGAGTGACAAGGGCTCACTCATGTGTCTATTAAAATATGGCTTTAGCTGAACATCCAGGGCAGGGAGGGCTGGGCTTTGGGGGAATCACTTCATAATTACACACTCAGACAAAAATGTGGGTGCCAGGCAGGCCAGCACTGGCCAGAGCCTCTGTGCCCAGCAGAGCAGTAACTGCTGGTTCCAGCAGCACATCTGGGCAGTCCTGGCTGTGGCAAACACTCTTCATTTCTGACACTCAGTCCTTCTGGAGCTTTCTACCCAATTTTGCTATTTTAGGAGTTACAGGAGGAAACTCAACCCCCCCAGGTAACTCTCTGCAGTTGAGATCACCTTTTACAGCATCAGCACCTTCAGGTGAAGTTCACTGCAATGTGCAGGTATTAATTTATATTTTTGTAGCCCTGAAACAATGAAAATGGCTAAACAAACCTTAAACAGACCAGAATGGTTTGACACTGGCTGGAATTTGGAGAAGTTGCTGTCAGCTGTGACCCCTGCAGTTGTAACTCAGCAGATATTAAAGACACAGGTGCCAATCTGATGTCAAACGTTCCAAAAAGTGAATTTTTCCTTCTGAACTGAGATGAATAAAGAATCACAACCTTCCACGTGTGATGGCAGAGTGCTGCCTCACAGGCAAGAAACCACTGCAAGGTAAATGATGAGGAAAAGAGTCGATTCCTGGAGGATTTTACAATTCACCCCATCTAGACCCAGCAGTGGCATCTCCTCCTATTGCACAGGAATATGGAACATAAATAACAAACACTCAGAATTGCAGCTAAGCTGGAACATCAGATGATTTTCAGTGGTGCAAAAATGATGAGGGTCTGAATCAGTTTAAGACTTGAAATTAAGACAGTCATTTTCTTGAGCCCCATCTGGCAGATCATTGTTCCCTATTAAGTAGCAATTTGGAAAGAAATGCAGGGGAAAAAGTCAGATTGAAATATTTAGAAACATATTTCTTAAGTGTTTAAAGCTGTCTTTGAAGTCTTTGGGAAATTTATCAAATACATCTTTTTTTTAGGACAACAACAATTCAACAACAATTGCATAGAAAAGTAAGGCATTCAGAAAATGAAAACTGATCCTTTATAAATACAAACCTTAATCCAAAAGTTGTTGCATATTTGGTGAGACAAAAAGCACAGTCACTTTTGTTGTAAAGATATGGATTACAAAATACACTTTAAAAAACATGCTAGCTACTTTGAGAACTGGTTTAGATATGTTATGAAGCAGCAGCTTTTTATACAATAGAGAATAACATAGTGCTGGTTCTGGAAATCCTCTACATTCAGGAAATGCTGTATCCTATGGGGAGAATGGAGGGATATGTATTTACATGGATACAAATAAAGCAAGTGCAAAACCCATGACTCTTCTACATTCTTTCTCCCAATAAAAACAACATACATGAGACACTTCCACTGCTGCTCAGATCTTACATTTTGCTCATTCTCATGGAGAAAAACAAAACCAGGACTTTGTATTTCATTGCAAGTATCTTCACAAGCAATTCCCCTCCTGGCAAACTCGACTTCCAACACTCATAACTGACAAAAAAAAAAAATCTTCCTGATATCTGCCCACTCCCATTCCACTCTCAGACTGTTTACATATCATGAATGATGATTTTTATTCTACTTATATTTGATGCAGAAGTTTATAGAAGCCCATCCTGTATTTGCAGCCAAAGCTCGGATGGAAAAATGGAAGTTAAAAAAAAAAATGCACACTCACACACACACACACACAAGACACACAAAAAGAGATGAACTTTGGAGTTCCAACATGCCCCATGAACTTCACATGGTGCAGCTTTGATGGAAAATGCATTAGAGTTGTTCACCCTGCAGACAAGATATTTGTAGGCCTTTGGTACAATGGCAGGAAGGCACTGTGGTGAAACATTCAGATAACTGAGGAAAGACAGAATTTCCTCATGTGCAAATATGGCTATCTTCCAGATAAAGTGAGAACAAATTGCTCACAAAATGCTATTAACTCTTCCAAGGTTAAGCTCGTGCTTCTACAGAGAGAAAGTTGTATTAACAGAAATAGCAATACTGGAAAAACACTGCTCAGCAAGAACAGGAAATAATTTAGTACTGTATATATTGAAATTCTTCAGCCTAGCTATATCATTTTAACATACCAGCTTCCTTTTTAAAGAGACAACAATGCACAACGTCTGAGGATGCTCCTTTTCTCCAGAAATAAATACAAAGTTGGTTGAAGCTGAATTATTTAACTATTGGTGCACGGAAAAGCAGATGGGGAACCCCTAAAATACAGAATATGTGGGGTGAAGCCTCCAGGCTGAGCTGCTGAGGGCTGGGAGCAGCTCTGTGCTCATTTCTAACCATGGATAAAATAAAATAACACAGCCACAGAGAGCAGGGCAACAACAGCACCCAGTGCCACCCCTGCCATGGCAGGGACACCTCCACTGTCCCCAGTGCCCAACCTGGGATCCAGGGGCAGCCACAGCTGCTCTGGGAATTCCATCCCAGCCCCTCCCAGGGAGGATTTTAATCCTAATTTCTGATTTCAAGCTACTCCCTGTCAGTTTGAAGCCTTTGTCCTGGCACTGCCAGCCCCTGTGAATATTCCCTCTCAGTGTGGGTGTGTTCTATAAATTCCATTGCACACTGTCTGTGTACACAGATGAATATCTATGAGTTAAAGATGAAAAGGAATACAGTCAATGCAAGCGTGGCTAGAGCACCTGCAGCACAAAAAATACCCCTTCCCTCAAAAAAAAAAAAAAAAACCCCACAAAAAAATCAGCCCTAAAAATGAAAAAAAAATCCAACAAAAAACCCTAAAAAAACCTTCCAACAAACAAAAAAAAAAAAAACCCCACAAAAAAATCAGCCCTAAAAATGAAAAAAAATCCAACAAAAAACCCTAAAAAAACCTTCCAACAAACAAAAAAAAAAAAAACCCCAAAAAAACAAAAACAAACCCCGAAACTTAAAAAAAAAAAGAAAAAAAAAACTCCAAAAATAAATCCAGTAAATCAGAACCCAAGCACCCAAGCACAGTGGATATCTGGAGTATTTTGGGGACAGAGCTCTCCTGGCTGCAGGGCTGTGCCTGCCTGGCTCCTTTGCTCCAAGCCCAAACCCAAGGTTTCAGCTCCTCCTTCCTTTTGGGGTTAATTTATTATTTCAGCATCTACAACCCAGAAGGCAGAACTGAAACATTGACTTTTTTCTTTGCTCAGATCCAGCACTAGATTTTACTTCCCTCCTCACCTTTTCTAAACTGGTATTATCTAAAAATGAATATTTTTAGATATTTTAAAAGATCTAAAAAAATCTAAAATATCTAAATAAATATTTTTAGATCTTTTACAAGATCTAAAAATATCTAAAAAATTATTCTCCTAAATTGAGGAGTAGTTGCTGCAATCAGAGCAGCAGCAGCACATCACAGACCTGAAAAGACCTTCCTGGGCTTCTTTGAGCTTCTATTTAAAATCCAGCAAGAGAGAAAGTTCTACCAGGAATATCAGTTTTTTTTTTTTTTTGTGGATTGTTTTTGGTTTGTTTTTAAAATTTCTCTTATACTTTACAGGTTGGATCATGGAAAACATTTGATATATCCAAGTGTGAAACTGGGTCTGTTCTTTTACTCAGCTACAGCAAAGAACTTCTGACAGGCAACTTTTGGCCTTTAGAATTGTTAAAATTGTCTAATTCATCAGGCTGCACTAAAAACCCTTGATGTGTGTCAGATTCTGGTTCTCTGCCTGTTTATAACAATCCAAAATATCTTCTTGAGGGGTGAGAGCCAGTCAGAGTCCTAACAGGAATTCCCCTCTTCAGCAAGGCTGGGCCTCTGTTTTGTTTCTGTAAAAGTCAACATTAAAAATGGAATTAAATTAAATTAAATTTAGAAAAGGCCATTTTCACCTCTGCAGGTCCAGGCTGAGGCTTGGCCATGGCACCTGCAGGGCAGAGCTCACAGGGAGAGCATCAGAGGGAGGCATCCAGGGAATTTTGGGATACAGGGAACTCATTTTGGGGTGAAAGATTTCAACCTCACAAAGCAGAAATAGAAGCCAGGCTGTGCCATCAATGCCAGGGTGGGATGTGCAGGGCTCTGCTCTGGTTCTGGATCTGAGCTGGGCTCAATCTGGAGCTCAGAAATTCAGATTTCTGTTCAGGAGCCAAATTTTAGCTGAGCCCCAGGTTGGGAGTCCTGAAGAACCTAATGCTTGTGTTTCCCACTCCAAACCCCAGGACCCTGCAGAGTTTAAGCACCAGTTTTTAGTGGCAGGAAATACATTCTTCATGATAGTCCTGAAGAGATTTTTGTTGGAGCAAGCAGAGGCTCTGCAGGGACTCTGCAAAATCTTTCTTGAGACATTGGGGAACCAAGTCTGAGGCTGCTCTGCTGTATTCCCATCCCCTCATTCCTGCTGGGAGCAGTGGATATGCTGGAATTCTGCAGAGTTTACTGTGACACAGCTGAAAACTGCAATAATTTCACTGTGCTTTCTAGAGCTTTGCATTCCTGAAGATATCAGCATTCCTTATTTATAAAACCAGGAAAAAATATTATGTAATTCCTAGAATATGATGGCTTTTACTGTACACTGATCACCCATCAGGAAGCCTTTTTATCCCACTGAGGAGGCCCTGGCTGCCCTAAATATTCTAATTTGTAGCTCTACAACTGCAGGTGGCAGTGGTTACCTGGAATGTGCTAAGCAGGACTCAGGATGGGATATTCCAACACACCAAGCAAAACATAACAAAATACTAACTCCCATGGAAATGTGACCTTTCCAGGAACTGCTGGTGGCTTTGCAAAGCTAAAGAGGCCAGGTGAATATAAATAAATGTATATTTTCTCTGGAATGTATGGCTTCTGTAAGATGCAATTATTTTCCTCTGCAGCTTGGGTGAGTAAATGTTCCAGCTGCTAAATGAGACAAGGCATGAGCCAAGGTTCTACATGGAAAGAAACAGCAACAATTTGTTAGAGAGAAAATATCTAAGATGTGTTCATACACTGCCTAAATACTAGTAAGGATCAATCATAAAATCTTTGGATTTACTGTGACTCCTATATATTAATCTCTGTTTAACCTGGGTTTATTTTACCTTGGGACAGGCATTGCAGCTGCTGAATTGCTCTTTTCACTGGCTGGTTCTGAGAATCCCTCTCCTTCAAACTCCTACCCAGTCTGAGGAGGAAAATGAAGAAAACTCCTGGATCCAGCAGTTTGAAATACCAACCCCAGTGCTCAGAGCAAACTGGTTTTGACCCCAGACTGGATGAGGGCTGAGTGAGCTCAGGCTGCCTCAGTTTCCCACAATAAAAACATTTCTCAGGAGGGCAAACCCCAGCAAGTGCCCTGCAGGTCGGTGCTGTTCTGCCATGGAATATATTAATTACTCTTTGTTTTGTTCCCCTCTCCCCAGGCTCTGAGCCCTGCCCAGGGACAGCTCCTGCCTCCCATGGATGGATGGATGGATGGATGGATGGATGGATGGACACACAGACAGATGGCTTGAAGTGTTTCCTCAGACAGATGCTCTGTTCCAGGAGAACAATGTGGTCTCTGGATGGAAGGAAGGGTGTCCTTCGTGCTGTTTACACACAGAGCTGCTCAGCCAAGGCTGTCACTCGCTGCCAATTCATTGTTCCTTGCACTGAGTCTCTGCCTGGAGATGAACTGCAAAGGAAGCCAGAGGTTGCAGGGGCACTGGAAGGATCTAAGAGGTCACTTGTGGAAGGATCTGGTAAAAGTTGTCTCACAAATCTCATCTTCTATGTCTGGCTTCTGGCAGGGAGTCCAGAAAATTCCTTCCTGATAATTTCGTTAACTGGGAAATAAAAGAAAGGGGAGGAAACATTAAAGCACTTCCAACATCACGACAAGTAAAAAGTAAAAGCAATCCTTGAGCAGTCAAAAACATCCCCTCTGCATTCATAAATTAATTTGATTAAAATCTAAATGGTCCTGATTGCACATTTTTGGAAGGCAAGGGGGAAGGAGGGGAGAGAGGGGTTCCAGTGAATATTCAGTGAGATTCAGAGAAAAAAACAAACAGAGAGACAGGAGCTGCCCCATCCTCACACACACATTCCCTCTGCCACACACACTGCCCTCAGGGAGAAAAAGAAAGAAACATCTCTAGGTATCTAAGATTTGAACATTTTCATTAGCCTGAAAGAAAATATTCCAAAGAGGAAAAGGCCAGGTTTGGAGGAATTATAGTGGACAGTGATGAAAACACAGAGGCTGCAATTCAAGTGGAAAAGTCTGCATTTGGGTGGTTTATGGTTGGTATTTTTTAATCCCACTCTGGACTCTACCTGCTTTATTACCATTTATTTGCAGACTGCAAATAAACACAAACAACTTGCATGCAGCACCAGGGCACTGTGAGAGACTAGCACAGGCTGGTTAATAAAAATAAAAATAAAAATAAAAATAAAAATAAAGCCCAAGAGAAGACACTGGAGAACTTTGCTCTCTGTTTAAAAGTCGGAACAATATCACTTCATTTACAACAGCCAATGTCTCCTGGCAACTTTTCACACTCACTTTGGCACCTCCTGGAACAACAATTCTCTAGAATTTAGCTGCTCCCTAGAATTTAAGAGCAGAAATCTCTGCACTTTGATTAGGAGACCTAAAGCATGAACATTTTGATGCAGAACTCCTTTTTGGGGCTCCCTTTCACCTGCAGCTCCTTGGTGCTGCACTCATCGTGCTGTGGAAACTCTGCAGTCACTCTGACAAATTTGCCTTCAAACCAGAAAACAAAATTTTCTAAGTTTCAGACCCCAGATCTAAATAACTCCTCCCTGTTGATATTTAAGGGACTAAAACCAAAGCAGGTCCTCACCCAAGGCTGATTAATTCTCTATTTTGCTGCAAGACTCCTCTATATTCTATCCAATTTCTGATAAATGTTTATGAGAAGCATTAATTAACATAGTATTAATTAACAAAGTATTCATTAACATAGTATTAATTAACATAGTATTTCACTACTTCCCCCTGTGTAAAAAACCTGGTGCCCAGTCTCTGGCAAGTCTCTGGCAAGGGGAACACATGAATTAGATTTTAATAGTTATGATTCATGGTTTGGAATCTCCTTCCTCTCTGCATGCTGGGATTTGTCTCTGAGAAAGTCAAATCTGTATTTTTTCAAAGCTCCATGTTGCTACTGGGTGAGAGGGGCTGTACTCCAGGAATCCACACTCAAAAATCCCCCCAGGAACAGCCCCTGGCTCAGCTCTTTCTAATTGCAGCTGGGAAATGCCTGATTTTGGTTCCTCCAGGAGATGATTTGGGCAAGAAAAGCAGAACTGCTGCCCTCTCCTGCTGCCCAGCATCCTGCCACTGCCACTGAATTTGGGGTGAATTGTGGCAAAAAAAAAGAAGATTTGGGTGCTGAGAGGGTGCTGGTGTGCAGTGCAAGGCAGCAGCCAGAGGGAGGGGAGGTTGGTCCACACTGGGGACAGGACAGGAGCTCCTGCTCGCTCACAGCTTCCTGCTGCCTCTGCCCAGGAAATGACAGGAGCAGGTCTGCAATGGAAATTGTTCACAGCCCCAGCTAAAAATAGCAGTGAGGTAAAAGAAGTGGGCACCCACTCTTAGAGGGTCATTTCCTTTCCAGAAACAAGTGGGCTGAAGCTGTGGGAGATTTATTTATTGACACTTTTGTGCTGATAAATAAAAAAAAAAATTACCAAAAAACCATAGATGAGTTTTATCTATTCCTTTTATCTAATACAACCATGGAAATGCCAGAGCCAACAGTCATCTGCATTTGAAATATTAATGAAACACAAGCAGATAATGAAGTGGGGCTCACTGGAGAGGCTCTGGGGGGCCCAGATTTGGTGGCTCTGGGCAGGCTGGATGCTGTGGTGAAATGCTGACTCAGCTGCAAACTTCACTTTCCCTCCCCTGAGGTCAGCAGTGGCTTCTGTGGGCTGAGGTCACGGGGGGCTGCAGGGACAGCCTGGAGCACCAACCCCACAGGGCAAAATTGGGGTTTTTGTAAGAACCTGCTACCAGCTGGCCTGAATGTCCCCCACTCAGCCCGAATTTCACCCAAATCCAGGTGCTGGGGGCAGTGCTGGGCATCCCTGATGTGTGCCAGTGCTCGTCCAACACTAAATCCACAGCCAGAGTCCCTAAACCCCGTCAGTATGGAAACGAGCAGCAATGCCTCCCAAGGCATGGATTGCTCTCCAAGCCTGGAGTCACCTCCAGCCCAAGCCTGGTGAAATCAAATTTGGGCACCCAGATCCAGGTGTCACCCAAAAATCTGGGTTTCAGCAGGAGGCTGAACAAAATCAGCAAACCAAGCCGTGCCTAAACCCCAGAGGCTGTGCTGACCCTGCTCTGCTCAACTTCCAGCTAGTTTTTTTTTTGGCAGTGTGGTTAAAATGTATCTCAAGTATCAGTTCTCATTATTTGCTCATTTCTAGCTGAAAGGAACTGCAGGTGATGTGATTAAGAAATAAAACATTGTTATTTAAGGTGCGCTGGTTGCTCTGCAGCACTATTGATCCGTTTAATGAGAACTGATTAAATGAGGCCACAAGCACACATGCAAAGATAATGAAAAATTAAATCATAAAAAAAGATATTGAATAATTTCAGCTGCCAGCAGCCATCCAGGCCAAGGAAAGGGCTGGCAGGGTGTCCTGTGTCACATCCTGCTGCTGGACAGAGCCCTGGAGGTGCCCAGGTGCTGGAATTTTGGGGGGTCTGAGCCCCCCTCTGCTGGGCAGCCAGACCCCACAGCTGGAAATGTGGGGTGTGTGCCCACGGGGGGACACAGACCAAAGGAGCCCCTTGGAGGTGGCAGTGTCACCTGGGAGGGTGGCACTCACACCCCTCTGTGCCACACCTGTGCCACCACAGATCCCCTGGGTAACAGGGATGTGTCACAGCCCCACACGTGGCAGTGACCCCATGGGGACAATCCCACAGATCCCATGGATAACAGGGATGCCATGGATGTGTCACAGCCCCAGTGACCCCATGGGGACAATCCCACATCCCGTCTGGCTATCAGGGATGTCATGGATGTGTCACAGCCCTGCACATGGCAGTGACAATGGGGACAATCCCACAGATCCCATGGATAAAAGGGATGCCATGGATGTGTCACAGCCCCAGTGACCCCATGGGGACAATCCCACAGATTCCCCAGATTTCCCAGGGTATCAGGGATGCTGTAGATGTCCCTTAGCCCCACACATGGCAGTGACCCCATGGGGATCCTACAGCAGGGAGGGACTCTCAGCAAAGGCAGAGCTCAGCCCCAGTGGCTCCTCCTGCAGGATTGCAGGTCCTGCCGTGGCCAGGAGGAATTGTGGCACGCAGAGCAAAGCCCTGGGGTGGAGGAGAAGCTGTCCCTGGTTTTGCAGAGTGTCCCCAAAGCTGGCCCTGCCCTGCCTGGCATCCTTCAGATGCTTCAGCCCAGCATGCACAGCCCCACCTCTCCTTCCCTGCCCACCTCAGGGCTACACAAGTGGGGGAAGACAAAGAATGAAAAAAAAAAAAATTAAATAAAATTAAATATTTTAAACCCTCTACGCCAAATAAAAAGGGGCATGACTTTTCAATTGAAAAAATAAATAAATAAAGGTTAAGAGAAACACTCAGCTGGAGAAAAGGCAGAAAAATACCAATTACCTTTCTTTTTGATTGCTTGGATCAAAGATCACAGTCATTCTTTTTCATATAATGTTTTGTATCCAGCTAAGGTGTGTATCTATCAGCTCTGAAAAAGATTTGCAAAACCATTTTTGAGAAAAAAAGGTAACCTTTGACCTATGGTGCATGGCCAAGTGTTACAGCTTTCAGCTACTCTTTCATTTGGTTGGTAAAATTTAATAAATATAAAATTTAATAAATGGACATTTCAGCACATACAACACATAAGGCAGAACTCAAACACTGACCTTTCTGTTTGCTCAGATCCAGCACTAGATTTTACTTTTTTTTTTTCCCCACTGATATTATCCAAAAACGAATATTCAAAAACTTACACTCCTAAATTGGTGACAAAAGGAGAAATTTGATCTGAGACTGCAGAGGCACAGGGGGTCTCTGTGATTTGTGACTGCCTTTGCAAAATTCACTTTATTGCCACCCCAGTGCCCAGGTAAGATCCAACACATTTCTGATCCAAAGTCAGCTCCTTCTAATTGAGAGATCCAACCACAGTGGCTGTGAAAATCAGACTTTGCTTGATTGTACAGAACAGGAAAGATCTGGGCAAAGAAATTATGAAAGTTACAGTCTTTGCTTCAAATGCAAATAAGGTGAATTATTTGCCTCAGGAAAAGGCAGTATTTAAAATTTTCTGCCTTTTTTTTTTAATTTTTATTTTTTTAAATTTGTTCTTCTTTTTAGATTTCTTTTGAATTCACCGTGAAAGCATTTGGCACTCCTGCAGAACCATGTGGAAATTAAAAAAAGAGAAAGAACTGCAATATTAAGGAGCAGAAAGTGCTTCTTAAAAACTAAGTTTTGAGTGCAAGATTCAGAAATGTTTTTGCTGCTGTATTTCAGGTGACTATATATAGAAAAGAAGTATTTTACTTGGCTCCCAAGGATTGGGCAGCCACGTTTCATAGCCTGGAACCTCCCACTCAGTACACAGCCTATTTTATATTCTGCATCCTGGAAAATCAGCTTTTGCACACCAGAGCACAGCAACTCCTTGAGTGGGAAATACCAATTTGGGTGCATCAGGCACAAGCCCAGCAAACTGCTGGGGAAAGTCCTGGGGTTGTTTTAGAAATCAACAGCAATGAAAGGCTTTTTTTTTTTTTTTTTTTTTTTTTTGGGAAATGGGGACATACAATCACTGAGGTGTTCTCAGCTGTAAAGGTTTAATTACACATTAAAAACAGGGTTTCTTCCTCACTGAAATAATGCCAGAGATGCCCCCTGCAGCTTTTCTGCCTTGTCCTGCTTGTAACCCATGGAGTCTGTGTGAGCTCTGAAGCTTCCAACACCCCCCAGCCCAACAGCAATCAGGTCATTTCCATTAATTAAGCAAACTCTGACCTCAAACTAAGTGGCAACTCCAGTCCCAGGATGCATTTTTGTTGTAGGAGTATCAATAGACTCCAAAGCCTTTGGCATCTTTCCATGAATTTAGCAACATAATACAGATAGCTGATGGAAAACAGAATTTAAATAAAACGCATATTTTTGGCTAAAGCCCATCCCAACTGAAATGAATATCTGAACTGCTCTGGATTTACAGATCTGGATTGCACTCGTGACATTTAAATATCCTTCCCTTATATTTCAGTACAGTGCCAGAGTGAGGTGCAAAAATCAAACAATCTTTGGTACCCAGAATGATTAACAGGAAGCTGGGTGTGCCTGCAAGAAAAGAGCAAAAAATAAAGATAGCATTTCTGCTAAAAAAAAAATGCAATGCCCTGAACGCACTGTAGATCAAAACTAGCAGGAAGGAAGTACTCAAAACACAAATCTGTCTGTGACACCATCTCAGGAACGCTGAGGATTCTCTCAGCACTTTCATTATTGTCACTGTACTTCCAGAAAAGATCAGCAGCCACTACAACACCACGGCTCAAAGCTGGCAGGACAGAGTGTGACCTGGAGGGGGCTGGGGGCACTGCAGGGCTTGGAGCTCCGGCTTCATCCTGCCCGTGGCCAAAGCAGCCCTGAAGGAGCAGAGGTCTCCAGATCTGCTTTGGGCTGGGAAAGGCACAAAGGCTGGGAGGTCACGCTCGTGGAACTCCAACAATCCCTGCTTAGCTAAGAGAAAACAGCCTGGGAGGATGAGGAGCTCCAGAATGAGCTACAACCTACAGAAATCCACCTGTGGGGATGCAGCAGAGAGCTCCAAGGGCAGTTTGAAAGGCCTCAGGTAGGACTTTAGATCCTTTAGGTCTCAAAGCACCACGAGGTGCTGAGCCCAGTCAGACAGGAGGAGAATTCCAGCAGGAATGACAAGTTCTCCTGCAGAAACAGCTGCCAAACTCAGCCCAGGGAAGAGTCCTAAGGCTGGTGGGTGCCACTTGTGGTGCTTTCAGATATTTCACCCATTTGACCCTGTCTGAACCTACTGGCAGTCACTGAGTTCAGTTTTCCAGGCACTTTTCCATGCCCCAGGTATGGACTTTGGGTGACATTTTTGGGACACACATGAGCTGGGCTTCTGTCCTGGGCTGGTGGCTGCAACAGCAACACCAAGAGCAGTTTTTGCTCCAGAGTGTGATTTCCTGGTTGCTGATGGATTGCAGTATTTATTCATCAATTTTTTCATCAGACCATTCTGAGAGAGGTGCCAGGCCTGCCTACACGTGGACTGGAGGAAGAAAGGGGCACCTTCAGGAACAATTTCATGGCTTTTTATCCTCCTGCCCCACCAGCCAAGGGCAGCCCTTGGAGCTCCTGTGCAGGCTCAGACTCGCTGAGCTGAGTTTAGAGGGGCTGTGGCAGACACTTGGAGCAGAGTTGGGAGAGGCACCCCAGCAAACTGAGTGTTTCTTTTTATTTAAATCTCAGTCTCTGCAGCCTTTTTCTGCCAGTCCAGAGCACTGCAGGCACTGAAACCAAACCCAAGGATGGTGCTCAGGGTGGCAGGCACTGCCCAGGTCCTCCCCTGACCAAGGATGGCTCTGGGAATCACTGCCAGAACTGCATGAGCACAAAACAACAGCTCCTGTATGCTAGGATGGTGATAAATATCCTGATTTTTATCAGGTAAACCCCTTGAGTGTGCTCAGTCAGCACACAGGAGGCAGAGAGGGGCTGCAGGGAGCTGAGCTGGCTGTGTGCAGCTCCTCCACGAGTGTCAGCAGCTGCTTTGGGAAAAGTACCTTGAAAGTGGAAAACTAGATCAGCCTGGGTGTGAGGAGGAACTCCAGGCCACCGTGGATTTGGTTTGTAGTAGCTTTCCATAACAAAGTCTTTTTTTAACTGACTTTCTTTCTGCTCACATATATTTAGATATGACTTTCATTCTGCAGCACTCTGATGCCAGAGAGTTTTTGGCTGCAGCTGCAAGGAAGGGACACGTGTTTGAGTCAAGGAGTTGGCTCTCTCTAGTTGATAGTTAGTGAGTTACTGAGAAAAGATGAAGTTTTGTATTTAGCTTTAGTTTACATGCAACGAGACCAAGTAAAATATTCCAAGTAGAATGAGCACATAATAAATAAATACACAAAAACTTATACCAGAAGGGGATGGAGTTCATTTTCTAAACCACATTACTTGGCTAAACCCACACAGAAATATTAGGCTGATGGACTGAAGCTTAAGAAACACAAGCAAGAGTCCTCATGTTGTCACTGCTAACTCCTGATTTGACTCTTGCTGCTGCTGCAAAGCACAAGGGTGAAGTGTGCTCGTGCCTGGTTTATTGTGCATGCTTTGTACCTGATGGATTTGATCCACAACTGCTGAGATAAAGGTTATTATATGGGTATTATATTTCTTTTAGATCAAAACCAGCACAGCCAAAGGAGGCTGGTGGTGACTTTTCCCTCCAGCAGCACCTCATGGTTTAAAAACTGATGAAATTGGTATTGGATACCACAACACCTCTAAAACAGCAACTGCAGGGGAAGCACACAACTCTATCCACATGTCACTGAGCAGTTTCATCATTCTCCCAGAGTTAACCTATTTACTGGGGCAGGATGAGTCACTCAGCAGTGATTCAAAAACAGAGAGGAAAGAGAATGGATGCGAGAAAGCGATTTTTTACAGGAAATAATTGGGGGGGAGGACAGAAGAACAGTTACAGCACGTTCAGGATTAGCTGAAAGTACAAGATAGGCAATGCTGCTGCTTTTTTATTTCTGTCACAAAGGAACAACCAGAACAAATATTTAATTGAGGGGAAACAAACCATTTAACAAATATTTAATGAAGGGAAAACAAACCATATTAGCCTTCCCTTTAGGCAGTTTTGCAGGGGATGAGCAGTCAATAATGGAATCTGTTTCCCTCCCTTGAGCTCTAGTGCTTATGTCTATTAATCCACAAAACTATTCACTGGCTCTGATTCTCTGGCATCTTGTGCTGTGTCTTCACCCTGCAATGTCCCCTTTGAAGGGCCTGAGACTCCTGCAGAACATCTCCACAAACCAGCTCTCCATCCTGACCTGTCTGACCTGAATCCTGAGCCTGGTCCTCAGGGGCACCAGCAGAAAATCCCTGTCCTGAGCTCAGGGGGAAGATGCACAAGTGGCCTGTGAGCAATTCTGCCAGATGTGCAAATCTCCCTTTTGCAGCCCCAATTTACAAACAGCCCCAGCCCAGCCAGCCTGCACAAGGCATTTGTTCCCTCTGCTCGATTTCCAGGAGCACCGTGGGCAGCAGCACCACACTGAGCAGGGCAGCACAAAAAAATCCCTTTAACACACAGATTAATTTTCTGTTATGCCTCCACATCCTTGCACAAATGAATATTTGGGGGAAGATTCTTCCCCTTCTCAGGAAGTGCCTCCAAGGGCAGGGGCAGAGATGGGAGCAGTTCTGCAGGTCCTGGAGCAGGAGTCCAGCTCTTGGGGGCTGCAGTTCCTGCTCCCAAGGCAGCTGGAAAGCATCCAGACCATGAAATATTTAACTGCTCACTGACAGAGTGTTACAATTCACATCTCATAATGTCAAGGAGGTGCCACATACAAGATCCTGTGTGTCTGCCCACATCCAGCTGCTTGCTCTTATTTTGCACTTTGACTGAAACTCCTTTGAGGGAGGAGCTGGTTTTTTTTTTAGCTTTGGAGTCAAAGCAGCATCTGCCACAACAGAGTGCTGGGGTTTCTACCATAAAATAATGTACTAATAAAAATCCTATATAATACTATGGGGTGTATGTATAAATCAGAGCCCACAAGACAGACCTAATTATAAGAGACACGGATAACTGGAAAAAGGAGTGCAAAACACCACGGGGAGCAGATATTGTAACTGCTTCTACATCTTGCCTCAAGAAGGCCAGGAACATCTGACAGTAAACAGCTTGAGAGAACAAGAAAAATGTTATCTGCATCATCCAAAGCCTTCAAACTTTCAATCTGAATCAATGGCATGAACAAGAAAACCTTTGGTCTCAATATGAAGATGCAAGAAAAGAAAAAGGATAGAGAAAAGAATGGCTATCAATTCCCAGAAATAGAATGAGCTCCTCCATGTCCAGTGGAGGTTCACCTTTAGCTGAAGTGCAGCCCATACTGCTGAGGTTGGGCAATTCCCAACCTCACCACAACAGCAATAACCTACATTTGTTCAGAAATTAGCCCTCAATTATTTCCAGATCTCCCTCAATTATTTCAGCTATCCCAATCCCAGATCAAGATGTAGGAACCACCACCCAAAGAGGCTGCCCCAGGGAATTCTTCCCAGGATTTAATGATGAGCCATCCCCAGTTTTCCAGCTGTGAGGTCTGGGAGCTGCGTGCATCCCCACGCAGCCCAGGCAGGAGGGGAATGCTGTGCTCAGGGCAGGGTCCAGGGGCACACTGCAAGGTCTGGGCTACCTGGCAAGCCCACCCTGACCTCTCCCAGGTTCTCACCAGCTGTGTAACCACATTCTTTAAGCACAAGCCTGCACAGCCAGCTCAGAGCTCTGTGCCTCATATTGAAGCCATTACTTTGCATTTAACCATGCACTGCTACACTTCCTGGGAGAATTCCAAGCTAACAACAGCAGCTTTGGAACCACAGCATGATAGAACACCCTCTTGCCTAAAATAAAGATAAAACTTGCTTACGTTTGACATGATCTCATCGAGCACAGCACACACTCAGCAGCAGTGGGGAACGTGGATTCAATGGGAACAGTGTTAGTGCCACAGTGGGGAGCCAGCCACAGGCAGCTGGAACACACAGCAGCAGCAGCAGCAGGGCCACGGGCAGATCCCCAAAGTGCTCCTGAGCAGGAGTGAACTGTCCTGGAGCCACACAGAGCCACCACACACAGCAGCAAGGCCACGTTCCTAAAAATCCTAATGGGGTTTTGGTAGCTCAGTCCCAAC
Source organism: Toxostoma redivivum (assembly GCA_013397375.1). Classification (NCBI taxonomy): domain Eukaryota; kingdom Metazoa; phylum Chordata; class Aves; order Passeriformes; family Mimidae; genus Toxostoma; species Toxostoma redivivum. The sequence continues at coordinate 348,469 of VXBI01004090.1, forward strand.
TGAGTCACTGGGGTTGGACAGCCAGCCAGGATCCAAACAGCAAATACACCCAGGGACCAGCACATGTCACCCTCGGGAGGTGGCACTGCTGTGCCCAACACCTCCTGCACAGACAGGATGGAGGGAGCACTGGGAATGGCACAGAGATGTCCTAGAGAAGGACTGGGGGTGTCCCTGGGGATGGCTGAAGGGAATGGAGCAGCCTTTGGGATGGCCTAAGGGAATGGGATGGTCTTGGCCCTAAGGGATGGTCTGAGGCAGTGTCCTTTGGGATGGTCCAAGAGAATGGAAGTGCCTTTGGGATGGTCCAAGGGAATGAAAGGCCTTTGGGATGGTCTAAGGGAACAGCCCTTCCTCCAGCTGAAGTGGGGGTTAAGCCTTGGTACCTTCAGGACAAGTTCATGCCACAGTGGGAGCTGGGAGAGGGCAGAAGGAGCATCGCAGAATGGCGAACTTCCCATTCTGAACTGAGCAACCAGAGCCTTGGGAGAGCCTCTGAAGCAGAGCTGGGCTGTGTCTCACAGCCAGGTTGGTGTGCTGGGAGTGTGCTGTGCCCTGCTGGGTCACACCCAGGGCTGTCCTTGGGGTCCCCTCAGTAACCAACCCCTCAGTGTGACTAATGAACACTGACATCATCACACAGTTTATCCTTGGGCTGGAAATCACCACGGGGGGTGCACAGGGTCAGCAGTGCCCAGAGGGTTTGGCCACTGCTGACCCTGGCTGAGGGTGGGATGACCCTCAGGGCTGCAGCTTCTGGCCACGAGGAGAGGCAATTCCCGTGGCTCAGTAGGTGGCTGTCCCCAGTGGGGACTCCCCTCCTCATTCTAGGTGCCCACAAACACCCCAGCTGTTTTATTTTTCTCCCAGTGGTGTGAGGTGCCCATTCTGCCCAGCATGGGAAGGGGCCAGAGAGCAACTGCTCTGGGCTTTAATTTTTCTTAATCCAAGAATGCCATCTGCATCCAGCTGTCAGCCTTCTGTTAATCTGCTGGGCTCTGTTTGCCTCGTGTGGCTGATGCTCCAGCTGCAAACCCCTGGCAGGCAATGAGTTTTTTGGAGGACCCAGAGATGAAAGCCTGTCCTGAGAGCACCCTGAGGCTCCCCTTGGGCAGCCCCCTCCTCACCCTGATGGAAATGGGAATAAACCCCCTGCAGTCACACCAGGGCAGTGTGGAGACTGGGAACTGCACAAGTCTGTACTCACCAATAAAACTGCAAACTATTACAGCACTGCTATCCACTTTCTGTTTTTTTCTGCAGTTGGTTTTTTAAAATCCCATCTTGTGATGGGAAAAGTCAATGCTATCTATGATTTAGAAAGAGGACAGGCTGGATCAGAGTGCCTTGAAAGGGCAGAGAAGACTGCAGTGTTATGAGGAGGTGGGGGCTTGCTGAGACTTATTTCCAAGGAAAAAAATTTAACAGGGTGTAGGTTATATATGTGAGAACATGGTGATTAGGTAAAGTTAAACTTTACTACCTGAACAAGCCTTCCATTTGACAGCTGAATAGCAAATACCCCATTTTTATCCACAACAACTCCAATTCCATGCTCAGTTACTCAGGGACATGGATGAAATCACCCATCCCTGAACAGTCAGGTAAATACAAACCACCACTAAGTGCAGCCTGATCACGAAATTGGCCTTCACATCTTTCCCCCCTGAGCAAGCACAGGAACATTGTGGGGTGATTAATAACCCCTCATCGTTGTATTTACTGAGTAAGCTATGAAAGGAAGTCTAAGTGATAGGGAAGTGTGTTTGGAGCAGTGCTGGGCTGGGGGTGCTTCCCTGGCAGGGGCAGGATGGCCCTGGGGGAAAAGGGAGGCAAAATCCTCTCCAGAGAACCCCCAACTTCTGCACATTGTACTCAAAATTAAACAAAGCAGAAAATAAAATACATAGTGTGGGCTGCTTGCAAGGTCACTAAGCCAGGGAGAAGGGAGGACTTTAATTTCCCTTTTACCTGGAAAGAAAAATAAACTGGAGAGGAAAAAAAATAATAAAACAACAAAATAACCCCAGCACCTCTTCTAAGGGTTGGAAAAAAACCTGTGTGAGAGGGGAGATAGCTGCAAACAGCTCGTTGAACACAGGCTGCTTTCCATCCCCCACAGGAGGCTGTGCTGTGCTCCCAGCTGGGCTGGACACAGCAGAGGGCTGGGCGAGGAGCAGCAGGACGTGAGGCTGCCTGTGCTGTCCAGAAGATGAAAACACTACTGCTGTTTATAGAGGGAAACCCAATTCGTCAGCCCAAATGAATTCCTGGGCTAATCCATGCAGGCTTCATGTTTTCCACCAGCCCCAGCCACTGTAAAGACTATCTTTAGGAGGCACAGTGTGTTTGGAAAGGAGCAGCTGGAAAGAGGGGACGCTCATGCCAGCTTGGAAGGCTTTCTGCTATGGAAAAACAGGAATGCTCTCTTGGGTCTCCCCACAAAATTAAAGCATCTTCATCCAGAGCATAGCCATGCCAAGCACAACAAACAAAAGAGGCTTTCCCCAACTCTCCTGGGCAGCCTTGCTCAGGCTCACAATGGTTTCCATAGAACTTGTTTTGCTATCATAACAAATTCGATCTGTCCAGCCGTGATGGCCGCGCTCTTGTCGAAACACAAGAAAATTAATTTCCTCACTTTTTGCTCTGCTAAAGCATTTCTGCCTCTGTGCCACAGCCAGGGACTCCCCAGGAGTGTCTGAGAGCTGTGGTGTGGTGGGGACAGAGATGCTGAGTGCCCTGTGGCACTGAGGGGCTGGGGGAGCTGCCCTTTGCCAACCCTTCATCCCACAGGGTCACAAACCCTTCATCCCACAGGATCAGAAACCCTTCATCCCACAGGATCAGATCCCCTTCATCCCACAGGGTCACAAACCCTTCATCCCACAGAATCAGAAACCCTTCACCCCACAGGATCAGAAACCCTTCACCCCACAGGATCAGACCCTGCCAGGCTCAGCTCGTGGCAGCAGAGCCCAGCCAGCACCATGTGCTTCCCTCAGGGGGAAATGAATGGCTTGTTCTATTCACACAGCCTGCAGAAACCCAGGAATTACTGCAGCCTCACTGGGATTAAGGGCTGGATTATCTGCCAGGGTACTGGAATGTCCCCCTGGTGCTCAGCAGCAGGTTCTGAAAGCAGAGAAGTGTTTCTGCATGGCAGACTGGAGCAGCATTTAGTGCAGCATCTAAACCAAGACTGTTATCTGAACAGCCTGAAATTCTCTGAAGTCGTAATCTTGATCTAAAATTTGCATTGGTTTTGAAGAGCTATGAAGTGTAACCAAGTAACAAAGCAAAGGGGCCAGAGATTTCTAAAACAGACATAGCACTAGTTTTGTCTTTTAATAATAGGCTATAAAAATTGTCCTGAAGAAAAGTTTGTATAAAAATCAATGGCATTTTTTAAAAAAGGAAACATATCTTACAACACCACTAAGTTATCTGAGGGTCTGAAGCTGTGGGATGACCTCAGAAGAGCTGACCTAGCTGAAAATCAGGTTTTACCTGCTGGAGCCTTAGATGGACTCCTTTCCAAGGAAGAAGACAGCACCCCACTCAAAGCAAATGAACAAGGGTGAAGAAGAAATCAGACAAGAGAAAATGTAATGCAATTTCAAGGAAGAAAGATACACCATCCAAACTACAACTTAAAAATGCAGCTGCTAAAAGTTCCCCTCATGTTTGCCTCAGTCCTGATTTAAGCCTGGATCTGCCTGGTGTGTCCAGACTATTCCCAGCCTTTGCAAACATCAATTTGTACAGAGTTATAATGACTCCACCTGCAGGGACTGGGGCACTTCCCTGAGCCCTAAGCACAGGATCCTACACTGGGACACTTCAGAGAATGTCAGAGTCTGGGACATCCCTTTGGGATCCAGAGCTGCTGAGACCCTGTCAGGGGCTCTGAGACCCTGGGATGATCCCAAAACATCTGTGGGTTTGATTATAGCCCTTGGAACAAATTACCAGCTTTAGATGAGAACCTAAAAGTCACAGAAGTTTAAGTAGTGTTATCATAAAGTGAAAATACAGATTGTAGGATTTTTGGGAATGGGGATTTTAGAACACAAGATGGAGGAAAAAGCAGGTGTTTGGTCTTTCTTTGTTCTTCTTCTTCATCTCCATTTTCTATTGTGGAGCTGGCACTTTTGGATTGGTTTAGAGTAGAAGTTCACTGTCTAACATAGATGATGGGAATTGGGAAATAATTGTAAACATCATGTCCGTAGTTTTTAGTATAAAAAGATAAAACTGCCCTGAAGGGCAGAGAGTGTGCCATGGCTGCCCTGCCAGACAGACCTGGCTGGGCTGAGAGAAAATATTACAGATAAGAAAAGAATAAACAACCTTGAGAGTGAAAACTAAAGAGCTCAGATTGATTCCAGCTCGGGCACACTAACTGCCAGACAAGAACTTTTACACATCTTGGGGAAAAAACCAAACCAGATTCTGAGAAGAGAAGAGCCCTGAACAGACACTTCAGCCCTGCTGCCTCCTGGGCTGGACTGGGAGCCACAAGGGGCTGATGGAGACCCAGCACTGGGAGGGATCTGACCACAAGGGAATGTCTGAGCCATCCCCAGTGGCTGTGGAGGCTCCTGGAAGCCAGGTCACCCCAAAGAACTCACCCTGGGCTGCTCATAATGACAGATGCTGAGCCCAGGGAGGTTTAACTGTCACACAACTTTCACCACTGACCCCCACACTTATGAAGTGGTTCCCCTTTCTTTTAGTCATTCTCACTCTTTCCAAAGAAACTTAGAAACCACCTAAATAAAGCAGCACCCCTCTAGACACTGCAAATGTCACAGGAGTCATTCATGTGTCTCACTATTTGTCCTACATTTGACTCGGCTCATTCATGGCTGGTGAAGTCATTCATCATTAAGAAACCAACCCAACCAAACCAAAGCATACCACAATTTGGGAATCTTTGACTAGACTCCCCTGGCAGAGCTGAGCAGAGGGAATGCTTGCAACCTCACACTTTTCTAATTTACTGCTGCTTGTGCCCTGGCCCCAGCTGCTCCTTGAAGAGGAGCAGGGACTTTGCAAGGACACCAGCCCCCGGTTTGTGCAGGGTCTCAGCTCCTGTGGCCATGCAGAACAGTGTTTGGTGCACAGCCAGCCCTTCCCAACGCCCACAGCCCCCAGCCAGCCCCTCCTGACCTTTCCTCCCACACCTCACCATTGTCCACGTGCCAAAATTCCCCCTCAGGTGGAAGCCTGGCACTCCAACATCTGCAGACACAAGTCAAGAATCCTTTTCTCACTACATCTAGTCTTAATTGCAATCTCCCTCTAAAGAAGAAGTGTTTGTTCAGCTGAAGGCAGAATTTAGTTTATATTTTGGAGTGCAAAGTTTCTAAATTAAAAATCCTCCAAAGGACACGGCTTGATTAAAACGGGAACTGTGTGGATTAGGAGAACCTGTAAGAAGATGGGGAGTCTTGTCACTGGGTCAGTGAGAGCTGCTCTTTCATCCTCAGTGGTTTGACTCCACAGTAGCTGTAGATTTAACTCTTTTATACCTAACACTGGTTAAATCCAACTCAAGGCCAAGTTTTCAGACGTTTTCAGACCATTAGTCATGCAAATTTGATTTGTAGAGATCAGTGTTTTAATTCCAAACAGACTGCAGCATCCCTTGGAGATGTGCACACAAATTGGACGACATGAATTCTTGCAGAATTGGGAATACTTGGATTTCAGGTTTTTGTGCAGACCCCTGTCAGAGTGAGGAGTCATCTGTGAAATTCCCAGCTGGATGTATGCCCAGATTTCTGAGCTTGCAAAACTGAAGCATGGGGACTCAGAGTGATGATTCAGACACAACTGCATTGTTTATACATTTTAGGTTCCTTCTTGGTAAACACAGAAAAAGTTGTATTACAGAGAGAGAGTGTGAAAGCCAGCACCTGCCTGAAAACCCAAACTAGGGGCTAACGTGCTGAAGGAGTTTTATGAATTGTTAACATATTTCTATATGTATAATTAATGATAAATAAAGAATTATATTACTATTTATAACAAACTATGAAAAACAGGTGAAAAAAAAAAAAGGATTTTAAGGCAATCAGTTCTTCATTCTTGTGAGAAAAGAGGTCTATACAGACAAAAAAATCCCTCACCAACTATCCCTGCTCCCTGGCAGGACATGGCCTGAGCTGAGGAAGTTCTGTTTGTGAGAGGAACACTGAGAATCCAGGCATTTTTCTACAGTAGAAGACTTTCTGCAGTGCCTTTCAGTTTGCACCACAAGAAGATTGTAGATCTTTAAGATAGTTATTCTTGCCAGGCACTCTATTTCACAACAGTTAAAAAAATGTGCAGATGTTTTCCAAACTTTTCCGAGCAGCTGCTCCCAACATTTCAACGTGCAGCTCAAAAAGGACTCAAGTTGCCTTTTCAAGAGCCACTGAGGAGGAGCTGAACCCTCCAATTAGTACATTGAGCTTGAAGGGGAGAAAAGACCTTTTCCCCACCTCTGCACATTGCTAGCATTAACCCAATTTGTACCAAATGAAATTGTGAGGAGCAGCAATGCCAAACCCAGGCGTTCAGTGTTCACGAGTCAGGCCTCCAGCAATCATGAGACTGGTTTTTAAATCATGCAATCAACTTCCCGCCCTCAAAATTGCATCATTTTTGTCTGTCTGATTTTTGAAAGCCCAAAATATCCAGGTTTGTATTTTTAGCATTTTGGTTTTTTTTTTTCTTAAATCGGACCTGAAAAGATCAGTAAGAAAAGTCACTTTAAATTGCCATTGATAGTCCAAGAACTGCAATGAAATTGCAAAGAGTCACCAAAAGCCTCGAGCTGCCATGTGGATGTGAGCTGATTAATATTCACTCACACCATCCTGAAGGGGAGCCAGAAGGATTTTATCCCCCTCCCTATTTGTGAGGGCAAATTCCCACCTTGCTGCAGGTACAACCCCCTCAGCAAAGCCTGGCCCTAGAGATGGATCCAGCTCAGTGCATCACCTTTGCTGGGAATTACTGGGACTCATTCTGAGGTGCTCAACACACCTGAGCTCATGCAATTACTGTCACATAAAAATCCCTTCTATTTCCCCTTGTTCATATTTATTCTACCAGTCCCCTGCCCGTGCAGTCACCCCAGTACAAACCCTGCAGTGAAAGAGCTGCTGGTGGTGCCCTGAGCTCTGCTGATTCCAGGGTTTTACACCAGCAGAGCTGTGTCTCTACAAGGGTTTTTACCATAATAGCTGTGTTAGCAAAATAAAATTAAAAAAAAAAACCCAACCACCTTAACCAACACAGCTCTGTGGTGAGCTGCTGGAGTGTACAACAAGCCCTGCTCGAGGTTTCCAGAGAGAACTCCTCTGGTTCAACACAAAACACAGAATTTAGCACTAGAATGAGTTCATCCCCTTTCCTGCTTTGCATGCTTTTGTCATAAACCATCTTCTAGCTGCACATCTCTTATCACCAAAGTCCCCATTTTTAAAAACTGTTGTCAAAACTGTTCTGATTTTGACTGCACTGAAAGAATCTCTGTGTGAAGCCCCAGAGTCACTCCCAGCTTGCAGGAAGATCCCTTTTCCTCACACCCTGCACGTGCTCACACAACAGCTCTGCTTATCTCCAGGTTTATCCCCAAGAAGTGAGAATGCTCCTGGCAGCCCTGAGCCCAGTGCCAGTGACCATCAGCCATCAGTGCTCACTGCTGGAAAGCACCTACAATCCTTGGACAGATACAGCAGGAAAGGAGAGAGCCTGTGGAAAGGAGAGAAAGGAGACAGGAGCTCTGCCAGTCCCTCCCTCCAGTGAAACCTGTTTTAACCACCTGCACACCTGGGGGGACCTGGAAGTCTGGGATTCCCCAGGAAAGTCACAATTCTACCACTGACTTTTTGCCTCAGCTGGAGCCAAGTCCCTCAAAAACTCAGCTCCCACTTCACCCCTCTGTGAGAGCTGGAGACAAGCCTGTCTGCCTCCTCCTGCAGTGGAATAATTTTAATTCATTACCATTTCCCTGCACTGGAGTGAAAAATGTTATTGTTATTATCCCTTTAAATTGAAAGTGGATTGAAGGAATAAAAGTAAATGTATGGTCTGTTTTGGCAGATGCCTCCCAACAGATGGGTGTCTATGGTCTCCTTTGTCAGGGCTGTCTGCTGCCTGTGATTCAGACTGTCTAAGGAATGCCATGAGCTTGGAGTAAATGGACAGCAAGTCTGGGAAAGGACTTTATTGTGGTTTAGAAGCTTTCAATTCCCAACTGCACGAACAAGTTCTTTTTTTTCAAGTAACTCTTTGCCAGTATTTCAAAACCCTCATTGAAAATTGCCTGGTGCCTCCCAAAAACGGAGTGCTCTCAGCTGATACCAGCCAGCCCCAAAGGGGGACCTGCCTCCCACCTCAGAGCCCTGGAATTGGGGTTTTTGGGCTTGGCCAGCACGTCCTGGTGGGCACAGGAGGCTGCAGTGCCCCAGTGCAGCTCTGGCTCCTAATGGGCTCTGCATGTCCCTGCACAGGAAACGCTTTGTGACACAACTCGCCTGTGGGCACTTACTGCACCAATTAAAGATTCCTGAGCTCCAGAACAAAGAGGTGCCAGTGGAACGATGGTTTTAATCACTCAATTCATTTTCTTCCTTCCTCTACTGCTGATTTGGGATGTATGGGTTTTTCTTCTTCTGGCTTTGTTTTGGTTTGCATGCTTTGAGGCTGTTGCTCAGAAAGGGCAGCCTTCAGTGGGGCTGGATTTCTCTGAACTTTTTAGCAGGGAATTGTTTCTAGAGGTGAAGAAGAAGATAGCTGGAGCCTGCTGTAACACCACAAATACTTAATTCTCATTCAGTGTAGGGTTTTTTCTGAGAATCCATGTATGTGTTACTAACACAAATGAATTCATTCCTAACTGTACAAGAGGGAAGGATAAGGTACTTTTTAATAATGGTAAACTAAAGTACAGGGAAGTTAAATTCTTTGCTGAAAGACCAAGCTCAGACTCAACCCAGACCTTCCTCCTAATGGACTGGTCTCTCTACTTCCTGCCAACAAGGTTTTGGGAGCAGAACCACATTTTTGTTCTCTTTTTATATTGCCTCTAGAAAAGCAAGACAAAGGACAGGGGCACAGAGATCCTAACACAACAAACCCACAAGAGCAGTGATCCAAAAATAAGAGTACCAAGGGAATGCTGCAAGGTCCCAGCAGAGAACAGAAAATCTGAAATAATGTGAGTCAGAGCTTCAGGAATGAGCCTGATGAATACATACATTTGCTAGAGTGTTTGAGCAAAATGTTTTGGAGGACATACAGGCTTCACTCTTAGTCAAACTCTGCCTGAGCAGAAGTGACCCCACCTTCTATGAAAAGCAGTTCTAATTAAAAACAGAGCATGGCTTTTTTTAGATGCAAATTGTTGTTCAAAACTGACCCCCAGCCCATTTGTAGGATTTAAATTCACCCCTGTCTAAAATTCCAGGAAACAAGAACATTTCCCTTCTGCCCTGTCTTGCTACTGAACTCTATGCATGGACACAGATGAAAACAACTACAAACCAACCTAGAACCTGTCCCTAAAGCCACCCTGCCCTGTGCTGTCTGTGATGGGCTCCAGACAGTGTTTAGAGAGAAAAGCAGCTTTTCTCCAGCCAGGCAGGACCCTGCCAGTGCAGCTCCAGTGCCCCGAGGGTGCCAGTGCCAGCAGGAGCTGCCAGAGCTCGCTCTGCCACCCCTGCACCCATGGGCAGGCTGGGCAGGATGCTCAGGCTGTGCCAGCATCAGGCAGAGCCCCCAGGACTGCCCAGCTCAATCCTGGAGCAGCACTCTGGGCTCTGACAGCCCCAGGAGGGCCAGGGCTCCTGCAGGGACTCCCTGCCCAAGGACAGCAGAGCTGCCAGAAAACAAAGCTCCCTCCTGAACGTGAAGGGAAGAAGAGATTTGAATTTAACTTTGTGGTACAGACTGAGGGTTTTCTTGCTGAAGGAAAGAACACAGGAAGGAAATGCAGGGATGTAACACACTCTGAGCAGAACTGCACCCATGAACACTCAGCTTGCCATGGAGCTGATCTGGGGTGCTGTGCAAGGACCACACTGCACATCCTGCACAGCAGCTTTCTAAAGAAATATCTGACGTGTCTCCAGTTTTCTGTGAAATACCTGAGCTCACTATAAAACATCTCTGCTGATCAGCAGCCTGATAAACCACTGCACAACATCTGCCTTGCTCTTCTCCTCCCCAAAAAGAGATTACTGGGCACCAAAAATAATCTCGAGCTGCTGGATCCAGCAGACATTTGAGTGTCAGATGTGGTTAGACAGTTACCATTTCAATAATGACAATCATTTTTCTTTGCAAAGTTCAGCCTGGCAGCTGAATTGAAAAGATCTCAATCTAAGGCAAGCAAGCTGATAACACCCAAGTTGCACCACCACGATCTGTGTGTGGAATTGAGCCTTGTGGCTGTGTCCCAGATGGGGAACTGGCCCATGGCAGCTGAGCTGCTTGCCCAGGGCTGCACAGGAGCCTCTGGCTCTGCAGGAGGGGCATAGTCAGAGCCCCCAGCCCTGGGTCACAATCAGAACCCCCAGCCCTGGGTCACCCCTTTGATCCTGCCCCACCTGGGATTGCACCCAGTGCTGCAAAGAACTGCATTTTGACCTGGGTTTGTGCTTTAAAGAGTTAATCTCAGCGCTCTGAGGGTGCTGGGGGAGCTACATTCTATTTGTCAACATATTTATGTGGTTGTTTGGGTAACTTTTACCATTGTGGGCGGTTTGGTTATGAATGATATTAAGATGGCTGAAAGGAGCCTGTCACTGTCACCCCATGGCTTTCACTTGCATTTGAGGCTGGTCTCTGCTTGCCAGCACCAGCCTGGACACCTGAAGCATCCTCAAGGATCTCCTGACACTCAGGGTATGCTCACTCCCAAAGCCATTCCAACAGTAAATAAAAAAGGCAGAGATCTGTGTGGAACAAAGGCTTCCCTTCCCATTTTTCATGATTCTTCAGAGTATTTGATACCAAAAAAAAGTTACCAAAATGTTACAGATAGCTCTATTTCACAGAGAAACATGGAGGAGTGTGTGCATGGGGGCAGTCATGTGTGGCAATGCTGAACTGGCATCAGTCCCTGGCGGGTGCAGATCCAAATCCAGCCCCTCTGGGGAGTGGAGCCTGCCTTCCTGTAACCCTGTGTTGTAATCCTGGCTGGGAGGGGAAGGCCGGGGAGCTGCAGGAGGGCACCACAGGCTCCTCTCTGAGGAGAACAGGGGCTGCTGTCTCCTTGAGGAAAGCAAGTGGCAAGTCTGGACATCTGCAGCAGGGTCAGAAACCAGCTCCAGATCTGCTGGAATTCCCATCAGGGGGCTGGGGAGGGCACAAAGCACTCCTGGCACACAACAAAACCCTGAGATGGTAAATCCTTGCCATCACCTGCCTTGGGGGGCAGCCTCAAGAACCCACAGCACTGGAATTCTGCAGAGGGAGAACAGCTTGGGGTGGACAGGTCAAGTGTGCTGAGTTCCCAGTATTTTGTGCCCTGTGGAGCAGTGCAGGCTCTGAGCAAAACCAAACCATGCTCTCAGGAAGGACAAATAACCTATTTTTACAGCAGGGAAGAGAAGAAACCCAGGAGGGGTCATGCCAGCAGTGCCATGAGGAAGCTGAGAGGGGTGAAGAGGATGAATAACCACGGTGCCAGCTGAGGGATGCTGTGCCCTGGTCACTGCCAGCACAGCCTGAGCACTCTCAGTGTGCCCACCCTGGGAGGCACCAGCTCCAGCAATGAGGAACAGCAGCCTGGGGCACGTCCAGGTCACTGCAGGGCTTTGTGGCAAAGCCCAGAATAGAAACCAGCCCAGAACAGGCAGGCTGAGTGTGCTAACAATGAGGCAGTGGGCAAGAGCTGGGGAGAGGAGGCCACAACAGCAAAGGGACGAAAGCTGGAGTGTCAGCAGAGCTCTGGAGAAAGGAGAACAAGGCAGAGGGAGGAGGAAGAGGGGGGAAGGGAGGAAGAGTGAAGGGAAGTGAGAGACAGCAGTGATTGCCCAAGAGCCTGGGCAGCAGCAGCCCCTGGCTCGTGCCAAGCCTGCCTGTCCATGAAAATCACTGCAGGACCTCACAGCTCACTTTATCTCACCAGAGCTTTCTGGATAAAAGGGATTTGAGGGCAAAGCCTCCGTAATCCTTTGGGTTTGCTTTCTTTTAATACTATAAAGCACAAACCCAAACTTTCTAGTCAGGAAAAACATGGCTTTTGTTATGTTCTGAGTCACTTTTCCCCAGCAGCAAACAATGTGGCTTTTCAATTCAAGTCCTGAACATTTCAGAATGAAATGCTTTGCAAAGCCCTAAAGTAAATCACAATTCTCCAAGTCACACTTCCAGCTGATGTAAACTCACTGAGGTCAGTGAAGAGACTGAATGTGCCCCATCCTGCCTGGCCTGCTTTGGGTGGCATGAGTGATAAAGTAATCCCTAGCTGAAATCAGTTCAGGATGATGCAGTCAGCCAAGGAGAAGCCTGGGATTCCATGAGGAATTGCTGCTGTTCTGCCTGGTGGCTCCCTTAGCACTCTTGGTGAGCTGTGCTGCACCTGGGTGTCACTGGCCTGATTCAAAACTCAGGAAAATTCACTTTGCACTCCATCTTGGGAGTTCTTTAAGTGGACTATAGCTTGACTCTAAAGTTAGAAAAAAGAAAGCATCTTGGAGTAAAAGCTTTCTTTTACAAGGTGTGTATCAAGTATTTTTATAAATGTGGAAGAATCTCTCAGCTTCTCATATTAAAGTTACCCTAAATAAGTGTTTAATTCTCCTGTTAGAAAGATTCTCTTGCTTTGCTATCATGCCCAATTCCCTGAATGGAAAGTGACTCTCCCAGTCAAATTTAGGACTCCTAAATCTCCTGCTCAGAGAAGAGAACCAGTAAAAACTCTCTAGGTTTTACTGCCATGGCACCAAAGCTGCATCCACCACCCTGCAAACACAGCTAACAGAAACCATCCAAACTCTGCCCACAAACCCAGCAGGGAGGGCTGCACACCACACAGAGCACTCAGCTGAAGAAAGCAAAACTTTCACAGGCACAGTTTCACAGCTCAGGTAAGCACAGTAAAAATCCCAAACCAGTGGGTGCTCAGAGCATGTCCCAGTGCACATCCAGGAGATCAAGCCTGGAACTGCCTGCACTGAGAGCAGAGTTACCACTTGTGACAATCAGGTCTGCACTTCTGCACAAGAACATCCTGCATTTCCATCAATATTTGCAGCAGCCTCACTCTGCTCCCACTAAAATCAATGTTGGGTTTGCTGCTGCTCTCTGTGATTGCAGTGTCCAGCTGCACTATTAATCTCACATTGATTTCCTCCTGCCAGAAACATGCTTTAATAAAAGAACCAATCAACCAGACTGCCAATAGCTGCCTACCTAAGAGCAAGCAGGATATGTTCAAAGAAAGCTTTACTCGAACTTCTGTTCATTCCTAAAAGCTAAATCAGCTGGCTCACAACAAAGGAACAGCATTGTTTTACTTATCAATGTCCCACTGTTCATCTAGAACATCTGCAATGGTTTTGCCTGCAGCACTACCCCATTCATTACAGGCCCTGATAGATCACTCAATGGGCTTTTTTTTTTTTTTTGGTACAAAATGTACAAGAGCATTTCACAAAGTGGACTTTGCCCTGATATGAAAAAATATAATCAAAGAATGAAGACGAGCATTTCGTTTCAGAGCCACCATTTCCCAAACTGCCAGTGGAACACAAAATGGGACCAGCTCAGCGTGGCACAGAGCAGGCAGAGGGACAGGGGCCAGGGGACAAAGTGCTTTGGCATCTACCAAAAATGCACTCAGTGAAAGACCCAAACCCATCCTGAACACACAGCAAATGCCAGCACCCCTCAAAAGGGCCACACAATTTATTGTATATATAATGCATATACCACCCCAATGGAGGTGAACCGAGCTGGTTACAAGGTCTCTTAAAGCTGAACAGTCCAATAGAAAAATAACACCTATATTATTTATACTTTTGACCAAATAACCAAACTCCTGTGATCCATAGTGCAGCACTAACTGTCCAACCAGAAATCATGAAGAAGGAAGAAAGACACAATGCCCAAGAACCTCCACCTTGTCCCTATTATGGTCTATTACTATATTCTAATTTCCAATTATAGAATATTCCCAATTTCCAAAGCCTTCCCTATGAGACACCACACACTTCTATTCAACTGCACACCAGTGACTTTGACTCTACCACTCACATTTTGAAGCCTCCTCCAGTGCCTCAAATCCAAAGCAGTGCTCTTCTGGGGGTCCAGGTCAGAAGTTGGTGATACAACAGGGGGCTGAGAACTCCAAGCTCACCCCTCCCTCCAACCAAGCAGCAAAGTGAGAAGGGCACAGCACTCACCATCATCCAGGTACGCCTGGTCCAGGTTCTGCTCCTGCTTGATGGTCACTCCTGTAGGCAGCACCTCCTTCTGCTCGCTCCCTGGGGGCCCATTCTTGGCTGCCCTCTGGCCAGGGGCCGCCTGCTGCTGGATGACCGTGGGGTACGAGCTGGGGCTGAGCCTCTGTGCCTGGCTGGCCTGGGGCTGGCTGGACCTGGGCACGCCGGGCGCGAAATTCTCACAGCACATGATGTGCTGGAACTCCTGGTGGCTGCCACACCTCAGCTGCTGGTTGTTTGGAGAGTAGTGGATGACAGGAGAGGGCTGCTGCTGCTGCTGCTGCTGGCCTGGGGACTGCAGCATGGCTGAGCTTTGGGCTGGAGAGCCAGCGTGCACCAGCACGGACCTGTGGGCATCTGCAATGGCAACTGGGGTGGCCATCAGGCTGGGCTGCTGGTAGCCCAGCTGGCTGGGGCTCAGGCTCTTGCTCCTTTGGTAAATGACAGCTGGGCTCTGCTGGTGGTACCGGGAGTCAGGAGAGGAGAGGCCCGAGCGCAGCTGCTGGCAGGGAGCCATGGTGGCCACCAGGCAGGAGGGGGACTCGGTGGCCACTGAGTGCTGTGAATAGTAAGGCTGTGTTACTGTCCCCAGAGCACTGTGCACTGCACTGCAGATTAGGGCTGGATCATAGTCATCAATGGGCTCTGTTTTGATGGATGGTACTAGAATAAAGCATGCAAAGGACGTTATTTGCAACGAGCTGAGGACAAACACAGAGCTTTTCCTTGAAGTAATAAGAGATTTAAGCCTTTCACAAGATTTTTGTGTATAAATTCATATGTCACAAGCAGTGAGTTTAATAAATCACCCACGTGCAACCACAGCAAAAACTGCTCAAAGCACTCTGTGCCAAGAGGTTTTTGAAAAATCTTTAACGTACTAACAAACCACAAATTGCTAACATTGAAAAATTCAACACTTCAGCTCCTGTTTTAATTAATTTGAGGACCATTCTGGAAGACAGACAAAATAAGAAGTCATAGATAGGTGTTTCATGCAGTACTTCCATCTCAAATAGACTGAATCAATAGAAATCCCAGGACAAAACCAACTCCCCACCTTTCTGTCAAACTATCAACAAGTGACCAAAGGCAGAGCTGAGCTCGTTTAGAGCTTTTGTCTCTGCTGCACAAAATTTCCTCAGTGCTGAGAGCTGAGGACTTGTCTGACACCATCATTTAAAAGACCACGATTTAGGAAGAGTTGTGTGAATCCTGGTGGGGTAAATGATGGTCCTCTACATTTCCAGTGATTTTTTGGTCAAATCTTCCCCAAAACTCACTACAGAAACACCATACAATGGAAACCACACAGTGGTCATGCAAAATTCCTTTTTGGAAGTAGAGATTCCTTCTCCTAAGTGGTCTATTTTTGGGATTGTATTAAGATAAAAAGTGTGCTTCTCAATATTATTCCAGAGCAGAACAATTTAGCAACTGTGCAAACCCCTGGTGATACCCTATAGAGTTCATAAATTCAGGGAGAGGACCAGAGATTTTCAGTCTAGCAGAGACCAAAATAAGAGTCTGAACAACTGTGTGCCCCTCCTTAGAGACAAGTCAAATTAAGACATCATTTGAAGCTTGCATAAAATCTGGTGCTGTTATTTTATGCTTTCTGCTTTCCACAGACACAATACTCTGATTTTCTCACAACATTTTTCCCCCAGCCAAAGCTGAGAAATTCTGGGAATCTCATTAGTAATCCTGTTGCATTTGTTGTGACATGGCTCACCAATCCCCCAGAGGAAGAACATCAGAAAAGCATTCGTGTTTTTCTCAACTAGCCTCATTCTGAAGAATATATATTGCCTGCCTTCCTCCATCCCAAGCCCTTTCCCAGATCTGATGTTTTCTTACTGCTGGGCACGTCAGGGAAGGCAGCACTCATGGTTTTCAGGGGGTCACATCATGTCCCACACTGAGCCTGTTCCCACTGAGGCTCCTGGCAAATTTCCACCAAGTGAATGGGGCAGCATCAGCCCATTGCCAAGACAACAGAAAACTGACACCTCAAACTGATGGAAATTCCTGATCACAAATCACATTTTTAAACCAAGCAGCTATTGAGCACTGAGCTGAATTAAATCAGCAACATTTACAATGGCAAGAAAACAACAGAGCAGAAAATCAAATCTTGCTCATGGAATTAGGCAACAAGTGGCTGTGTCCCTGATTACCTGGGTGATAGGTGAAATGCTGGGGTTGGCTTCTTTTTCTCTTGCCATTGATGACATAGAAGTTGACCTTCACAGCTGTGCGGATGTGCTTGTTCCTGTACTCGGGTATTTCCACAAAAAGCATGCTCTGAAATAACACAGGGACACCAGGAATGAGCACCTGAGGCTGGGCAGGGCTTCTGTGTGCAGCTCCCCTCCTTACACCTCCAGGCATAACAAGAGGAATCTCCCTGTTCACCTCCATAAAGGAGGGAATGAGAAAAAAAGGGCAGATGGTGAAAGACCAGAAGATTTTTGGTGCTGGCAAGTTGGTTTCTATGGACTGCACCTCTCCTGCACTTGGTGTTGTCCTGAATTTGGAGAGGGAATTCTCACTACAAATAAATCACATGAAATGGTGACAAATGCAGAAGCATTGCTAATCCCACAGTGCTTGATAAAGGAGTGGGCACTGCAGAATTCCCTCTTTTCATCAGAATAACTTAATTATTCTGGAAACTTTTGATTTCTCCACAGGCAGACCCCAGTGCCATGGCAGCTCCCCTGCTGTCTCCCCTGGCAGTGTCACTGCTGCTCCTCAGAGCTCTGCTGCCCACAGCCAGCCAAGGGAGCAGAGAGGCTCCTTCCCTCCTCAGAGCACCTGAAATCCTGCAGGATAAAGCCTGTCCTGCAGAGGACACAGCTCCCAGGGCTGGCACAGAGCCTGGGATGGCACCTTGGGTTTACAGGACACAGCTCCCAGGGCTGGCACAGGGGTCAGCAATTCCTGCAGAGCCTGGGATGGCACCACAAGCCTGCAGGACACAGCCCTCAGGACTGGCACAGAGTCTGGGATGGCACCATGGGTCTGCAGGACACAGCACCCAGGGCTGGCACAGAGCCTGGGATGACACCATGGACCTGCAGGACACAGCTCCCAGGGCTGGCACAGAGTCTGGGATGGCACCTTGGGTTTACAGGACACAGCTCCCAGGGCTGGCACAGGGGTCAGCAATTCCTGCAGAACCTGGGATGGCACCTTGGCCATCACACTGGGTCAGCAGCTCAGCAAACTTTGTGCTGCTTTAAACCAAGACCACTTGGATTCCTCCAGGGCTGGCACAGAGCCTGGGATGGCACCATGGACCTGCAGGACACAGCTCCCAGCACTGCTCCCTTTGCTGGGGTTTTGCTGCAGGAATCCATCCTTCCTGCAGCACAGGCACTGCTGCAGCATTTGGCATTTGCTCCTCGTGCCTTTGCTGCTCTTTGTGCCCCTGAGCTGCTCTCTGGAAGCTCCCCTTGAAGCCAGCCCGCTGCAGGACAGCACACCCAGTGTTCCACACTTACAGGCTGGCTCTTGTCTTTGTCCACCGTTGCCTCCATTTCCCAGATCTGCTGCCCATCTAGAAGAATATCACAACATTAACCTCACTGGGAGTTTTTTTAATCACAGAACTTATTAAAAAAAATTTAAAAGAGAGACAAATCAAGAGCACTAAGTTAGCAAAGCTCTCAAAATGGACTTAATTTCAAGCACCTTCCCAATCCTAACCAAAAGCAACAGCATTTCATTTAAACACATCACTGAACACTTCTCTTGCCAGGAAAGAGCTTACATACATATTAAAATTAAATGTTTATGCAGAAATTAGCCAAACTGAGGAATGAAATATTTAGCACAGGTGCAACATCTGCTTTTTACCAGGCCTGAGTCCAGGCAGCCTGACTGCTGGAGGGCACCAGAAGGTCACAAAACTCGTTCGTGGTCACACTGGGTCAGCAGCTCAGCAAACTGGGATTCCCAGAGAATGCCACTGACAGCCCTAAAGCCATGGTAAATATTCACTGCACTCAGTGCAAAAGCATTTCACTGCATGTGGGACAGCCTCTGCCCTGAACCACTGTGAGCTCTGCTGCTCTTAATTATTACATCCACACAGCTCATCCCATCCTGAGTTACACAAAATTCTGTTTAGAGAAGAACACAAAAATGTGATCCCCTGCATGAACACCACCACAATAACCCTGTGCTGTAAGAGTGCATCAGTAGTGACAGGACATTCATTTACAGCCTCTGGTTACAAAATATTCCTTAAATAGAGAAACTTTTTTTTTGCAGTGCTTTCCTTATTTTATTTTATTTTATTTTATTTAGATTTTAATCTTTGATTTTCATATTCCATTAAGCCTTTTATCCAAGCAACTTGCAGAATAAAAGTACTGATGGGGGGAAAAAAGTTGGCTGATATCTTTCTGAAAGCTTGTTTTTAAAGTGGCCAGGGGACAGGTATCTCAAGGAGCTGAGGGACTGGGAATGTGCAGCCAGGGAGCTGCTGCCTGCTTTAGGGGGAGCAGCTCTGCCTGCTTTGGGGGCTCCCCAGACTGGCCAGGACGAGGGGGAAAATCTCCTAAAAATCTCCTAAACCCAGTCCTTCTCACAGGGCTTTTTATTTTTCCCAACTCTTGGAAGTTCTGCAAGAGCTGCTTTTGTCCTCTGTTATTTAAGCACTTCTGCTTCTGGCAAAAAGGGAAATGAAAGAGTATTTTTAAATGCATTTTGCATTTTTCTGTTGTTGTACTCTTTGTTGTGTGCTGGGCCAGACAATGAGCTGACAGATGTGCTGGGCTCTCTGTGCAGGCTCGTCCCCAGCTCTGGGGACACAGCCCCAGGTCCCTGCCTGTCCCATCTCTGTGGGGACACAGCCCCAGGTCCCTGCATGTCCCAACTCTGAGGACACAGCCCCAGGTCCCTGCCTGCTCTGGGGACACAGCCCCAGGTCCCTGCATGTCCCAGCTCTGGGGACACAGCCCCAGGTCTCTGCCTGTCCCATCTCTGTGGGGACACAGCGCCAGGTCCCTGCCTGTCCCATCTCTCTGGGGACAGAGCCTCACCTGCCCAGCACTGCACACCTGGCAGCCTTTCCTGGAGGTCAGGGCTCACATCCCTCCCTCCCTTGGGATGGGCTCCCAGCCCTGCTGGGCTCCCTCACCCCATCCTCCCTGGGCACTGCAGACAGCCAGGGAATAAACAGCTGGAAGGGTGGCTCCATCAGGAGATCCCAGCTGCAAGGAGGGAACTCTGAACAACTCTGGGTTTTCTCTCTCTTTTTTTTCAGTGTTAAGTTCCCCCTGTGAGTGATTTGTCTTTGCTCCCATGGGGCTGAGGTGGCCTCAGCAGAGCTGTGGCACTGGAGCCAGCACATCCCAAGGGACTGCTGCAAAGGCATGGGAAATATTCCATTCCAAAATATTCCATTATTTAATGCCATTTAGCATAAGCACCCAGTGCTATATTCAATCTGTGCCCCTGTCAATGCAGCCAGCTCCTCTCTGCTGCTGGGACAGAAACAGGGAAGGGGGAAGCCAAAAATCCTGGGGGGTTAATCCAGCAAATCCTTGTCTGATTATGAGGCAGTAAATTCTCAATGGGGAGATTCCTTCTTCTTTGAGAAAAGAAACCATCACAGTGTGTTAAGGAACCTCCCCACATGCCTACACACCCCAAAGGATATTTTTTTAGAGTTCTCCAAGGAGAAGAGGATGGAAAAGGAAACAAGAAAACATGTCATGAAGTAAGAGCTGTGACAGAGACATCAGAGCTGTCTCAGCAATGCCACATGAAGATGTCCTGACACAAGGACAGCCAAGCAGGGATATTTGACACTGCTTCTGCTCCAGGCAGAATGTTTTCATCTTCGTTTCTGCACTGCTAAATTCAAACAGCCTGTGCAGATACAACAGCACTAACTTCACAAAGAAGGTGGAAATCAAAAGGATTTGTGGGTCCAAAATGCATTAACTGAAGTAGAAACGGGGCTCCCAGTCATGTGCCACATTCAAGAAGCCTGTGGAACACATGCAGCCACAACCACGGGGGGCTTCATTTAGTGACTGAGCCACTGAAATTGCACTGAAAGCTAATGGAGCCAACCATAAAAATCAAATTATGCTCAGGCTGAGTCCAAAGCCTGTGCAAGTCAAAAGTAAGAATGAGGAAAGGCAAACAAGAAAGAATTGTATTTGGGGTTATCACTCCAGCAATGATAGATGCTTCTGTTTGGATAAATTCCATATTTGTGGCAGCTAAACAGGTTTCTAACAAATCTGTCAGCAGCAGCAATCCCTGTTCTTTGAGCACTGAAGGCCTGGTGGATTTAACCACTCTGCACTTCACTCCCTGACCTTTATGCTTCACTGTGATGATGTGGCTCCATCTGTCTCACTGCTTCACTTTAGCTCGAGACAATCAATATTTGCTTTTCCTTTAACTGCTCTGGATATGCACATTATGGGGAACTTTTGGCAGAAGGATGAGGCAGGCTGTGAGGAAAATGAAAAATACAACTGCATTCAGAAGTCTCTCTCTCTCTACTTTAACCTATTCTTTTTCCTGGTAATGAAAAGAAAACTTTTGATTATGCACACTCTGGGAGCTAACAGAGAGCAGGAGGAATAAACTGAGAAGTCTCAGGATCATTTCAGGAAATTCTGAATAGAGAAAACCTGCACCAAACTGTCAACACATTTATCACCTTTAGAAGGTGCACAACTGCAGATTTTTTTTTAGGGAGGAAATTAAAGTGGGTGTTTGGAGAAAGTCTTGAACAAAAATGGGATTTTCATTGTGAGGATGTACTAAAAATCCTGAGGCTGATGTGACAGTGGAGCACAGCCCCCAGTACAAAACCTGCCCCACCAAAGGCACACCCTGAACCCAGACACCACAAATGTGTTCAGCTTTGAGCAGGAGATTGTGCTGGACCCTCCAGAGATCCCTGCTGGCCTTAATTACCCCAAAATTGCCACAATAATAATGCCACAAACGGGACAAACAGCTCCTGCTCGGAAACTGAGAGAACTAAACCCCAGCCTGATTAATAATTTAATCTAAAGTCTACAATTGCACAGAATTAAACCTTCTTCAACCATGGAAAGGACAGAAAACTGCAGAAGATCCCTCAGTGCCAGGTCCACGTGTGTGGTGCCTTTCAAACTGCACCCCCAGCACAGGGAATTCAAGCCCTGCCTCTGCCAAGGGCAGCAGTTGCACTCAGGATGATAAAATATTCTTGGATTTAGACCCTGAGGTCTCACCAGCCATGGCTGCCTCATGCAATATTTTTGCTGTTGTGGTTCCCTGCTCATTTAATGGTTTGTCTTAGTTGGCAAGTCTTTAACACCACAGGTCAGTGAAATGTTCAGGAAATAGAGATTTTTGTGCTGCTTCAGGGCTATGAGATTTAGCATTAAACCCCGATGAGAGATCTGATTGTGTCAGCACTCTTTGGGGGAATGAATGAGTTGTTGGAGGAAAGTAATTCTACCCTTTCTCAGTCAAACTGCCATCAGACCAAAAGTCTTGCTCCAAACTGGGGGAAATCAAAACGTCAGTGTGCATTAGGAACATTCTGGGTGATCCTCTGCAGCCCCTTATAGGACTTTTTTTAATTAGCCAATTAAAGGTTTTCTGAACCAGTTACAGCCTTTACACATTATTCAGGATCCCTTACTCATGACTTTGGGGTCAGTAACTAGCAGAGAAACAAACTCACTGCTTTATTTGAACAAGCATGACTGATGGACTGAGAGGCTCAGGAAATGTTCTTTGCAGTTCTCTGCAGCTGAAGACTAAATATACTATTGTGCAGATTCTGGATGGGATTCCGCTCCTGCTTGGGATTTTAGGCCTGCAAATGTTCACTGCTTTCCAGTCAAGCATTACACAAATGACTTCATGAACAACCTGCTCCTGCTTCCCCAAAGGAGTGACCAGAGGGGCAGGCTCTGACTGCACAATTCTGCACAGCTCCCCTGGACCTGCAGGGAATTGTCCCCATCCACTCTGATCCTTGGAAGCTCTTCCAAAAAAGCCCAGCAGTTATCTCTGTCAGCTTTTATCAGCATGTGACAGACCTCTCTGGAAAACAAAGGGTTTTTAGAGCCACCCCAAGAACGAAGGGAGAGCAGGGAATGGTTTCCAGTAGGACAAAACCACTCTGGGAAGCAGAAACCTTATGGGGAAGCCTCAGTCAGAATCTCTGCTGCTCTGGACAAATTCCAGACAAATTCAGGGACAAATTCTGATTTCAGCTGGGAAGTTACTCTGCTTCAAGTCAGCACAAGGCTGCTCAGCATCTGGTCCTGAGCAGTTGTCTCCTTCTAAGTTCTCCAAAATAAATTTCAAACTTTACAGCATGAAAAGTAGAACTATTAGATTTATTCCTGAGCTTCATTTTCATGGAATTCTTTTTCTTTCTGAAGCAAGACTGCCCACTGCAGTTAATGGAGCTCTGTTTGCTGTGAGCAGAGGCCAGTGCCTTCATTGCTCTGAGGACAGAAGTTTGACTCACCAAGGCCAAAGACACAAGGCAAGGTCTGGGAGGTAAAAGGGCAATGGATTAGTCATCCACCAGCCAGCCCAGCCCCAAATCTGACATTTTGCACAGTGAGAACAAGTCTAGAGGCGAATTCTCCCCATCTATTGTTGAGGAATTCAATTCCCATTAAAATAAAACATAAATACAGTAGTTGAACAGCGAAGCAGGAGGAACAGCATTTCATTGCAGAGCTCTTCCAAATGACTCCTTATGCCAATTCATCAGAATGGATTTGTTGTATTTTTAAGATTATAAGTGTGTTTGTGTGTGTGTGTGTGTGTGTATAAATTATTAAACAAAAGCTTCTCTCAAAATAAAACCACTGGGAACCTCCATGTAATAAAATGAGTCACACCAGGATGCGATGACTAAGTGGGAGAACAGGGAATTCCACTCCCCATGCCAGCTTTCTTCATGATCAATTTTCTGTCAACAGGTGATGGGAGCTTGTCTCTCTGCCTTTTGTTTATGCCAAGAATTATGATTATTTTTTAATATTCTCCCTAAACAATTAAGCTGAATAATCAGGACCAGGCACACTTCCATCAGGCGCCCCCATAGTAAACAGTGAGCCAGGGAATCCAGGCCAGTAGTGGCTGCCTGTGCTAATAAGGATTTACCAGCTGTAAAATTCCAAAATCTTGTGTCATACGGGGAAACCTTCCAAAACACTGGATTCCACCCTGTCTCGCTGAGTCTCTCACAGCTATGGCAACTCCGTTTCTGCAGCCACACTCTGCTGCATTTTTCTCTGTGGGAGCCTTAGATTTTTTCCTGTTTTGCAGTGTTTTTCTGGAATCCCCCGTGGGGTGAGCACCTGGGGCAGGCAGCACATTCCAGCCAGGGGGAAACCTCTGGGGGGAAAGGTTTGCTGGCTTTCAGCAGCAAGGAAAGGCACAAGGTGCCCCCTTACCCTGAAACTTTCTAATTTTTACAGCTGAACCAGGCAAACCCATTCTCCTGACTGATACTCCTTACCCTCACATTCAATATTTAAAGTTGTTTATTAGTTCAAGTAGCAAACCTCTTTTGAATGAACCTGGGAAAACACTGGAGTTTTTTTTAAAAGCTTTCTATTTTATCTTGAATTTGCCTGAGAAAATTGCATCATTAATGCTGCACTATGAAGTTCACAGAGTTAACTGCTGAAAGTAGTTTGTGATTTTCTGCACTCCCCAGGAGTTTTTGGATCATTCACAAAACTGTCAGAGTACAGAAAGGGATTCAGCTCCCTGTCTGGAGCAGGGTGAGGAACTGAGCTAGCAGAAAAGGGGAATGCTGCTGTGGGCAGTGTTGGGATTTCCTCTCACCTCTCCCACATAGAGCACAATCCTACCATCATTGAACCACAGTGTCCCTGTCCTGCAGGGCTCCTGGAACCCCCTGGTCTCGGAATCTGGTTTGGTTTTTTCCCCAAGATGTGTAAAAGTTCTTGTCTGGCAGTTCGTGTGCCCGAGCTGGAATCAATCTGAGCTCTTTAGNAAAGGGATGTCCCAGACTCTGACACCCTGGCACACCTTTCACGTTTCCAGCATGTGGGGTGCACACTTTGGGCTTTTGGTGCAGACAAAAGCCTCAAGCCAGGGAACAGCACAGGGAACAGCACAGCCTGACCTGCCCTGGCTGAGCTGTGGACACATCCAGGAGTGTCTGGGCTCCAGACACATGGATCTGCTCACAGGGGCTGTGAACATCCACACCTGGGGGCCCTGGAGCTGCCCCAGCTCATGGGGCACAGGCAGCTCCTCCTCTCCTCACCCTGCTGGCCCGAGCTGCAGATTGATGGTGGAGCCACTCCAGGGATGGACGCTGTGTTTGGGTTGTTCCTCCACCACCCACATTGTCCTAGAGATGATTCACCACGTCCATGTGGCCACCAGAAGAGTTTGGCAGGGGAAAGCAGAGTCCATTTGCACTTTTCTCCCCGAGAAACACGAACCTCCTCTATCACTGACAGCAGAGCAGCAGTAACCAGTACACAAATGGGAGTAAACACAATGCAACCAGCATCTGACTTGCAAATTATGACATGACAATTAAAATAAATAAAAGGGGGAATTCCAAATCCCTTCTTTTTTTAACTGCACTGTAAGATCTGGGCCCCCACCAAACACTGACACCCTTGACCTTCACCCTATTCCAAGTCCTTGCTAGCTCCAAGACTGCTTTTCAAGCTTTCTCTTCCAGATCAAAATTAAAAGAACCCAGTCCAATCTAGTTGCTTCTCCTGACCTACTTTAATTTAGCTGGGCTCAGTTACATGTCTCCAAGTTCAGATCTTCAAACTCCATCAGCCAAACTCTGCTTTTGTGTGCTGGGCTTAGGGAATTCACGAGTTCCACTGGCTCACAGCAGCCACATTTTGCCATCTTGCATCCACAAGAAATAACCATGAGAAGAACTCAAGACCTCTGTGCCCTGCGTGTCAATAAACTTCAGCATTCAGAAAATTAATGCTATTTATGCATCAGCATTTCAAACACAAGTGCTTTATCCCCTCAGAGCACTGAGCTCCAGCCCCTTCACTCTGTTTCCTGCTGCAGTTTCCTGTCGTGAGCTGAAGCTGAGACTGTCCCAGCCCTGTCCCCAGCTCGCGTGACAGGGACACTCACTGCCACAGTGACACCTCCCCAATTCAGGGAATTGTCCTTATTGTCCAGGTATTTCTATGGAAAAAAACATACATATCTGCAGATCTGTGAAAAGACAAATAAAACCTGTTCATTACTGCTCACAGTGACACATTTTTGTCACAGTATTTTTGTCACAAATGTGATCAGCTCCATGTTCCTCTGCGTTGCTAATGGTGAAGAATTGTCTACAAGATCCAGAGGAAATGGAAAAGGTTCTGCTGAAACCTAATTCACAGTGGTGATCCTAAAGAGCAGCTCCCTTGGTTCTGTAGGACTGATGGCTCCCAGCACCAGCTTCACCCAGACCCCACATCCAAGGGGCACCCAGAGCTTGGAGCCCGTGGAACAATGGACAGGAGAAAACCTGGCTGCACAAAAACATTTGCAGAATGATTCTGGAGGGAAAGAAGAGCCTTGCCACTCTCACCTTTACCACTGGGCAGCCAAGGCAAGGAGCTGTGTGCAGCCCAAAGCTGTGGGATGGTCACAAACACCGCTGCTCTCACCCTTGATACCAGCACAGCAAAAATCAGAGGCAAAAGTGGGAAATCCAGCATCACTTACCAGCACAGACAAGGCTTGTGAGCTGTTAAAATGAAACTCTAAGCAAACCAAGCTTCCCCTGCGAGCTTGCTGCATCTTCCTGCCTTGACAAAGGTGTGATTGTTTCACAGGCTCCGAGGTGCTCTGGAAGAGCCCCAGCCTGCTGAGCTGGGGTCAGGCAGAGCTGTGCTGCCATCCACCCCCGGAGTGCTGCTTGTGGCTTCCCCTGAGCAGCTCATCAGCACTTTGTGCACGGGCTGTGCAGGGCAGGGAGCCGTGGGGAGCTGCCCCTCCTCCTTCCCAGCTCCATGCACATCTGGGGCTGCACAGCTGGGCTCACTGCTCCGGGCTCCTGCAGCCCAAGGCAACTGCGAGCAGACAGCCCAGAGATATCTGGAATTGTCCACAGTGCAGAATGAGGGAGGCTGAAAGTCTCAGGTGCACAAGATGCTGATTTTCAGGTGAGCTGGGACACCTGTCAGGCACAAAGCAATTCTCAGTTTGCTGCACTCAGCCCATGCATGTCCAGCTCAGCAGGACTCAGCTCAGCTGGGCTCAGCCCATGCATGTCCAGCTCAGCTGGGCTCAGCTCAGCTGGGCTCAGCCCATGCATGTCCAGCTCAGCTGGGCTCAGCTCAGCTGGGCTCAGCCCATACATGTCCAGCACAGCAGGACTCAGCTCAGCTGGGCTCAGCCCATCTGCTCATCCAGCTCAGCTTGTTAACCTTCCTCACCTTATTAAATCAAGCAATCTTCATTTAAAAGCACTTCAAGGCACCTCTGTCAGAGATGCTGGTGCTTTCTGGAACACACTCAGACCCCCAGATAAGCCACTGCAAACACACAGACTCCTGATTCAGCCCAAGGATTTCACTCTGGACCTCCCATCCTCTAAACTGCCCTTCTGCCAATCATTTACTCAGAGCCCAGCAGACTGAGACTGCCTGCAGAGGCCGAGGGCAGGGGGGAGGCAGGATATGGAACACCAGCAAACAAATCCCTGCTCCAGACTGGGCACTGCCTCTGGGAGAACTCCTGTCTCTCTCCTACCAGGAGGGAAAAAAAGAGGGGGAAAAAAAAAAACAACCCTGCAGTTTCCCCAGCAGGGAAGAAAAGCTTTAGATTTAGTGTGGAAAATCTTGTTGCTCTTTTTACTTTCTAACATCTCTTCCAGCCAGAGCCTCCTCTGCTCTCAGATGGAAATAGGGGCAGGGCCTTTGGGATGTTTCCTCGAAATGGCATCAGGAGCTTCTCTCCTCTAGAGGATCAGCTCCTGGAGCTGCTGCTGTGCACTTTTGGGACAGGTAGCACTGCAGGCTGCCAAGATGTTCCCATGTACCTTCCCAAGGTGCTGACATGGTGGAACAGTGGCAGCATAGTGGGAAGGAATTAATCCACGGGCTTGAAAGGAAACAGAGCGTGCCAAAAGAATTCCTGTGACTGCTCAGGCTCCTCTGAACCTCCCCTGCTCTCCAGAGCCTTTCATACCTGCAAAAACTGCCTGAATACCCACTGAATGTTTGTTCCCCCCACGTCACCAGCTGGTGCCCATGTACATTCATGGATGTACACTCATTTTTGGCTCAATTCTCTCTTTTTTTCCAATGGCATTACCCCACAGATCATGCACATGCTGCTCACTGGGGCAATGCAATCTCTCAAACTCCTTGCAAGTCACTGGATACATCATTTAAGATGTCTCTGCCTCAGTTCACTGACAGAAAACTTCCAAGCACCAAGTTTTCTTAACAGCACAAAGTTTACAATAAAATATATGGGAAGAGAAGGGATGGATTCTTGTACCTCATAAAATAATTTTATATAGAAATCACATTATGTTTGTTTTTTCTCCACGGATTTCTAAAGGGAAGAAAACACAATCTTTGCCTGTAGTTCACATCAATAAAAAAATGTTCATTTCAATGATGATTTCTCCAGCAGCATTCACTAAAGATGAGATTGAACAAGCACAGAGAACATGCAGTGCTCCTCTCCTCTCTCTGATAACAAATCCTGTCCCTGCTGATTCCCAGACTGGATTCTTGTGAAGCAACAACACAAACAGCTGCTCCCAGGTCTAACTTTACTCACATGGCTTTACTTACATGAACCTGAATGGCACTGCTCACTTGAGTAGTGATGAGATTTTTCTCATGATGAGGTTTGGCACTACAGATCTGCCTTTTCCCCTTAGGCAAAGCCAGGAAACACCTGCCTTACCTGATGTTTTCTCTGTGAACACCACCTTGGACTCTGCTGTGAAGTTCTGTCCAGTGAGGATCATCTGCTGTCCCCCATAAACCAGGCAGCTGTCAATGTCTTGTCTTTCAACCATTGGAAGCTCATGGGCAGATCTTTGGGCTGTGGACAAATTGCAAACATGAATGAAACCAACTCTGTTTTACCAGGACTTTCCAAATCTTCCCAGAACTATCCACAGATTGATCTTGTCATCGTTACCATCTGCTGACTGCCAAAGCAGCTTCTCCAAGGTGCTAAATTTAGGTCTGAGAGGGAAAAATAAACTTACTCAAGGCATTTTATTTGGAAACATTCAGGAGTTGGCTGCAGTGGCTCAGCTGTGCTGGCCCTGCTCCTTGTCCTTGAGAAAGGACAGCCTGGATGAATGAGCTGAAACTTGCCCATGCCTGTTTCCAAGTCAATGGCCAAATTTTCAAGTGCAGGCACACTACAGCCCCAGAGCCCAGAAATTCCACCTGCACAGAGGATTCCACTGAATAACACTGAATTCCTTCAGAGGGGAAAAAAAAAAATTAAGTTCTTTTCCAAAATCCCAGTGGCTCCCACAGGACAGGCCTGGCACTGGGGGTGGCTCCATCTCCATCTCCATGTGTGGCTCCTGGGCTCGCAGGAGGGGCAGCCACAAAGCCCCAGCTGTGATCAGGAGGGGTCACACCAGGACTGCTAGAGCCCAGGGGGCTTCCAAGCATGTTCTGCAGAATTCTAAACATCTGAGGAGCAGGGCCCCGTTTCACAGACTGGGTCTGATTGTAAAAGGCAAGGTAGGGTGGGATCCAGATGGACAAGGACGTTATCAAAGCTTTCTGAGGTCTTTACTGGTCTTGGCCATGGATTTGAAGTGTGACTTGAGCAAGTTGTTCTCTCTTTCCCCAGCCAGAAAGGCAGGACAGCACCACCTCTCCACCTCC
Organism: Toxostoma redivivum; assembly: GCA_013397375.1. Lineage (NCBI taxonomy): Eukaryota > Metazoa > Chordata > Aves > Passeriformes > Mimidae > Toxostoma > Toxostoma redivivum. The sequence goes on from VXBI01004090.1 coordinate 377,804, forward strand.
TTTGCCCTGATCCCATAAAACAGCCACTTGCATGGTGAGGAGAGCTTTGGGAACCCTGGCCACCCTCCCTGCAGAGCCAGCCCAACTGTTTGCTATCCAGCAGCAGGAGCTGCAGAAAGTGAAGATGTGAGAACTGTTCCCTACAACACAGACAGCTGGAAAATATCAGGAGCTTCCCTGTGAGCAGCCCAGGTGGGCAGCAGCTCGGGGCTGGTGAGCTGTGAGTTCATGACCTGCTCTCCAACTCCTCCAGATCCATCCAGCCCAACTGGAAAAGCCTCCAGAGGATCTGCTCATCTCTTTCCCAGCTGCCTTGGCTGGGTTTTAGCTCTCCCTGACAGAGACCCTGAGCACTTGTGTCTTCAGCGAGCAGCGCTGGGGGCTGAGCCAGCAGTGAGAAATGCGATGCTGGATGTGCAGAGCAGCCCTGACTCACACCCAGGCAGGCTGTGACCTGACCTGGCACTGCTCTGCAGCCCTCAAAAAGACCAAATTCCCTCGCCACCTGCAGAAAACGTTGGAGTACTTGGTGAGAAAACTCAGGCATTAAACCTTTCATTGCAACTTTTCTAGCTCTGCTGAACCCTTCAGGCACGAGACAGAGATTTTGCTCTTGTTAGAGAACAGAGGAAATTTAATAGTTGTAACTTCCTAATGCCATTTGAGAGGCAGTTTTGAAATCCATTTAAAACTACCTTAGTACTCATTGTTCTTTTCAAGCATATATAACATCTGGGCTAATATATTGCCAGTTAAGAATATATATTCAGATTATTTTCAAAGAAGCTGATAATTTTTTTCACATGGCTGTAGGATTAATTTCTCTCCCAAAATACTGACATTTTTGATGAGTTCCTAATTGGATTAATCACAAAGGCAGATCTGTAACCTCAAAGGCTTAGGAGGAAATAGCAATCATCAAAAAGCATGTCTACAACAGTCAAGAGAAAACATTTAAGTATTTAAACATTACCCTGGACACTCTCTATTCTGCTTCAATCACCAAATTTCACTTCCAAAACATCCCAAGTAATCAAAATTCCAGATTAACCTACATCTCTTTCCAGCTGCACTGTCTTCACAGAGAGCTTGGTACCTGCCATCCCAGATCGGTGGTTTCCAAGGCTCCTTTGGGATGAGGAAGGACAAATTTGAGCATGGAACCGACTCTGACTCATCTCAATTGCATTTTGGATGATTTGGGGCATCCCCAGAGCTGTGCTTGCCCTGAGACCAGTGTGCAAACCTCCTGTGCCTCAGTGGTGCTGAGGAGCCTGAAGGGTTCCCCTGCCCTGTTCCACCTGAATTCTTCTCCTCCCTTTGGGTGGTTTGAAATCCTTTTCTAATAATAAAAACCCCATCACCTTTTCATTTTCCAAAGTCTCTTTTTTTCACCCAAGCATGTAAGAAGGCTTCACCCCCTTCCCCATTTCCACCAGTACACAGGTTCAAGGTTCAGTGTGAAGCTGCCTCAATAGGATTATTTTTTTTCCTCTGCAAGAAATATTAATTGCTAATAAATCCCCTTCCTCTAAGGCTCCTGATGGGTGCACTGCATGCAATAATTTCACACTATTCCTTCTCTTCCCCCAGGGGTTGGCACTTCATAAAGTGACCTACAGCTACTGGAGTTTATGAGCTTTGAATAAACAAAACAGTGTTGATTTAACCAGTTGTGGTGTTTACTTTCAATAGCAACAGTTACTGACATAAGGCAGCAAAGCAAATGCTATAGAAATCCTCACACTTGGCCTGAAGCAGTGTGTCAACCTATTAACAGGGGACATTATTTTTCTATTTTATTTGACTGTTTGCAAATCAAGATGTCATGGATTCGTGGTGCCAAGAAATACAATGCACACAGTGACACAGGACAGAAAGGGAGCCCCTGTCTGAGGGCCCTGCAGCACCTCCTTGAGCTCAGCCTGCAGGGAGCAGCCCCTGCTGCCCTGAGCCCACCCAGGCTCCAGCCCCTCCCTGGAGAGAAGCTGAGCATGGCTCAAATCCCTGGATCCTCATGGGATGCAAGCTGACCCTGAGGGACTGTGCCAGGGCAGGCAGAGGTGGCTCCTGCTGCCCCACCTGCCCACAGCATCCATGCTTCTTCTCTGCAGCAGAGACAGATTTGGCTTTTAGGAAAAAAAAGTGGTATTTGGATAAAAGTGATTACCTGGAGAAGTCTGTTACAGCTCAGATCTCCCCCATGAGAGTGTCACCCACTGCTGCTGGGAGGTGACAAGGGACAATCCCAGCTGGAGCAAGCTGGTCTAGTGGGAGGGGGTGGCACTGGGGACAATGAGCTTCAAGGTCCCCTCCAAGCCAAGCCATTCTGTGATGAACTCCTGCTAGAGTGAAGCTCCTCCACACTGTCCAACACCTGCAGGCTGACTCCAGCTCTCTGTGAGCTCTCAGGTTCTCTCTGGCCCCACTGCTGACAACGAGGCATCAGAGATTTCATCCCTGATAAAGATCCTCTGAGCAGGAGGAGCAGGATTCACATGCAGCTCAGTGAGGACAAAGCCACTGCCACCTCTGAGCAACTCACAAGCCAATAAACCAAAAATGTGGCTGTTCAGAGGGGTGGGCTCACAACTGGCACCCCTGGACAAATATTCAGATCCCTCCCTGGACACTTCTGTCCCTACCCTGCCCAGAGTTCACCCCAGCTTGATGGAAGCATTCAGATTGGGACTCACCACCCCTGCCATGTCTTTCCAAATCTCCAAAGGCTCTTGATCCAGCCACTGATTCCTGTTGGGTTTGAGAAGAGCAGATAGAGCAGGATGTCTGCTGCTAAAAAAACCCTGACCCCTGGAACCAATAGCAGAGGTGTAATTTGTTATGGGATTAATTCTTCCACTTCAGTGCAGACCTCAATGAGCCAAAGAAAATATTTAATTCCTGCTGTCACACTGGGTTTATTTACCATGAGCTGCCTGTGGTAGGATTGATAGGAGCAGAGCTGCTGTGCTCAACACTTATCCAGCTCATTCATGTTTGAGAGACTTTGATTCCCCCATCCCTCCCTGAAGCATCCTGAGCTCTGCAGTGGGAGGAAAGACAAAGGACCAAGGGCAGGAGACATCAGCAAGACACCCTAGAGAGAAGCAAATTTCTGATCAGAGGGATGGGATAATTCACCTCCTGAAGACCTATGAACCAAGTAAATAAAGCTAATTTTCAGCCCTCATGGGGAAACCTTGAAAATGTGGTCTAAACAGTCTGAAAAGAAGAACACAGTGTGACTGACAACAGTTTCTAATTTGCTGCCAGCAAGACTTAATCAGCAGTTTGTGCAGAGCCATCCAAGCAAAAAGCACCAAAAATAGAGAGCTTTTCTGCACCTCCTCCTCTGCAGATAATTTATGATGTCCTCTCAGAGGAGGAGTGACAAGCAGCCATGGCAGCAGTGTCAGATAAGTGTGACACTCTCTATGAACTGCAGCCAGCTCAGCAAGGCAGGGTGTGATGAATGACAGGAAAACCATGGCCTGGGCTCACTCCTGTGTCACTCAGCCCTGGGGCTGCACAGCCCCTCCTTCAGTCCCTCCTGGAGGGGACCTGCTCAGCCCAAATAAATCCTGCTCAGCCCAAACAAATCCTGCTCAGTCCAAATAAACCCTGCTCAGCCCAAACCCTGCTCAGCCCAAATAAATCCTGCTCAGCCAAAAAATTTCTGCTCAGCCCAAATCCTGCTCAGCCCAAACCCTGCTCAGCCCAAATAAATCCTGCTCAGCCAAAAAATTTCTTCTCAGCCCAAATAAATCCTGCTCAGCCAAAAAAATTCTGCTCAGCCCAAATAAACCCTGCTCAGCCCAAATAAATCCTGTTCAGCCCAGATTCTGCTCAACCAAAATCCTGCTCAGCCCAAACCCTGCTCATCCCAAACCCTGCTCAGCAATCCTGGCTTTGTGTGCTGTGCTGTGGGTTTGCTTTTACCCCCAGCAGCACCAAAGACAAGCAGTGATCAGGAGTTGACCCCTGGAACAAGGCTGGCAGCCTGCAGAAGGGGCAGCATTCCCTTTGCTCTGACTCCAGCTTTAAACACTGAAATATTTTGGTTGCACACTCAAAGTGGCAAATGCTGTCAGAATTAGTTTTTACATTCTGTGCTTCAAGAGACAGAAAATGTTCTTTAGAGAAAGCAGCAGCTTTTCTGTCAGCTGCACTTGCAGCCAACGGCGTGACTGTCTTGAAGTTGAAATGAAAGGGAGAAAAAAATCATTTAATTCAACTGGAAACCATGCTACTCCCATAATAATCGTGGTTATGGTAAAACTTGCAAATAGGTATCTCCCAAGGGCAAAGAGACCATTTGTTTCTGCTTTTCTATCTGAATAAAGCAGGGCTCCTTCTTGCCTGCTGCTGTGTTCCAAGCAGCACAACTCCCAGCTGAGGAAAAGCAAGCACTGCCTTGCCAAGACAACATTCTTTTACATGACTAGCTCTTTCCTCTGTAGTTATTAATGTGTCACAAATCACAGGCTCAGATTGTCTAATATTATGGGAAAATCTACTAGAAGGAGAGAAAAATAAAGGAAACTTCCAGGGAAATTGATTAAAGGGAAATAAGAAATTTGACCCAATTTAATGGAACAAAATACAGTCAATAATAGAAACTATTTAGATTCCTCTAGATGGACACATGGTTCTTTAGCAATAAGTTTTGTTTGTTTTCCTTTTTTTACCACCTCGGAACATCTATTATAAGAACAAGATTTTAGTCTCCTTCCCTCTGCCAAATGCAATTGAAGTTTGCATTTTAAGAGATTCAGGGTCAGCAAACATGGATTCTACAAAGCAAGAACTGTGACAGACTTTGGGAGGCTTTAACAGGATTCATTAGAATAAAAACTGGGGCACAGTGGAGGACGCTGCTGAGCCTCACACTCAGGCATTTGCATGAAGCAGATTTTGGTTGCTGACAGCGTGGAGCAGGACATGCTGCCCTACCAGCCTGGATTCCATCCTGCTCCTCCTCTGCTCCAGGAGTGGAAACACAACTGCAGATGTTGGGGCACCCAGCCTGAGCCCCCAGAGGTGATGGCAAAGCCCTCTCTTGGAGAGGCAGCCCAGTGCCAACAATTTCTGTGGCACCAGAGACCACCCACGCCCTGAGAAACGAGCTCCAGCTCTTGGTGAAAGGCAAAGGGATGGACCTGATGCTCCAGAAATCATCTCATGGCTCAAAAATTACAATCTGTGAGTGTAAACCTCTCCAGGGGTGATTTTCTGTGCTTGAAGGGACACTCAGCCCTCCCCTGCCATGTCACCAGCAGCTCTGTCACAGAGCTGGCCCAGCAAGAACTGTCCCAAGAGCAGCTGCTCCATGCCTGAAAATCCCTGTTCCAGCAGGGAGGGACACACAGAGCCCTGGGCAGGGAGGGGACAGGGAGCCAGGCCAGCCATGGGGCTCTGCACCCCACACACCTCCCTGGCAGCTGACTCACTGTGGAATAACACCAGGAGAAGGGATTTGGGGATTTTCCCACCTTTCCAGCACACACCTACAAGAGAATGGTCTGCCAGGGATTGTTCTCACCTTTCCAGCACACACCTACCAGAGAGTGTTTTCCCATAGCTAACTGAACAATTATCAGAGGGATTTCAAATGCCTTTGCCTCCTCAGTGGCTTCAGGATGAATCAACAGGCAGCAGGAGGAAAAAAAAGCTGCTGAACTGTGCAGGCTTGTCTGGGTCTGAGGTGCATTTTAAGGCACAAGTGATCATTTAACAACACATCACCCCCTCGGTCCTCCCACACAGCTGCCTGGGGAGGAACTGGCTCCGGATGATGCTTTGAACCTGTGAAATCCCCTCCGAAAATCTGTCAAGTGCTCAATGTGACACAGATGAGGTGGAACGGAGCAGCCCTCTGAAAAGCAGCTCTTTCACAGCTCTTGCTTCACTGCAGCTGATGATCTGCTGACACTGGCGGGACTTGCTGGGGATCAGCTCCTGGGGAGGAGAGCACTCGGATGCTCTGCTGGTAGCCACAGTGCTCAGGGGCAGGGAAAAGGATCCTGGAGCTCTCCAAGGCTCTCCCACAGGGACATCATTGCTGCTGCCACACAGGGGGATCCTGAGGAGAGCCCCTGGGGATAAGGGTTCTCAAGTGGCCAGGTCAGAAAACACCCAAACAAACCAGGAAACAGAGGGGAAAAAAGAGAATCTGAGCAGCACAGAAGGTGGGACAAGAAGAAAACATCCCCCAGCCCCAGGGCCCCTTCTTGGCTCTGGGCTTACCTGGGGGTCTGCAAGGTGTGACATTGTCTGGGACAAGCTGAGCTTGTTACCAGCTATAGCGAGGTTCAGGCTGCATTGCCAGTGCTGCCTGAGCCCACTGATGTTTTTAACTTCCCAGAACAGGGCTGAGATCAGGAAGTGCTACTGAAATGCAAAAAAAAAGTGCTAAATGTGCAACATACACACTAAATGGCAGAGTAACTAAATTGTTGCTCCAGATGACTTCATACCCTGCTTCCTTCAGTTCAGAACAGACGGTGCTTATATCTCTCCAAACTGCCTGTATATCCACTATTCCAAAAAGAAAAGTTTCTTATTTTATTTCCTTGGGGATCAGATACATTCTTTTCTTGTAAGAGCTTTGCTGTCTTCTATGCAGCCAACATTTTAATACTTTTATTATTAAAAAGACCCACTAACAATAAGCCACTTATACTGGTATCTCCACTCTTGGCTTTTCTATGCCCCCAAGACTCATCAATGCAAAGACATCTCAGAATAAATGCCTCAACATCTTAACCAAGGCTCTGCCACAGCAGTCACTGCACAGGCAAATGAGGTGTGTGCACACAGTTCAGAAAAATGTGATTTATTCTGCAAACCATGCCTGGATTTCTGCTTGAAATGCAGCGATGGGCACAAATACAACGTGCCATTGTGGAGGGGCCCTAGAAGTGCCTGGCTGACTCATGCTTGCTTTTCCTGAGGAGAATTTGAGTAGGTGGGGGGTGATGTGTGGGGCTCCCTGCAGGATCCAGGAGCAGCTCCTCCTGCCCACGGGGTGTAGGAGTCACACCTGGAGCTTCCCCAGCCCAGGAGCTCCTCACTAAGCGCTTCCTTTAGCAAATGGATCTTTGTTTCAGCAGGGACGCGTTTGGGGTGGAGGCCACTATTGTTTCAGCCACCTGCTCCCACGGAGGGACAATTTCCTATGGACAGAGGTGGTGGCTACTCCCACTGCTGTCCTTCCCCATCACACAGACTTCTCTCAGCTCCTGAAGTGCTCTGACAGTTGGTACCTGCTCAGAAACACTGCCAGGAGATCATGCAGAGCCATCATCCCCTCCCAGCCTTGCCGTGGTTATTCATTTGTACTGCTTTTTAAAATGCTGCCATCCATCATTCACCAGCCAGTTTGGTGTCCCAGCCAGAACTGGCTCCTCTCGTTCTAAGCTGTTGTATTTAAGTAAAATCTGCATCTCAGTAAATACAACTCACACATGAGAGACTCAATGGCTTTCTTCACGTGACTTATGGCAAGGCAGGTTCTGCTAAAGGGGTGAGTCATTCAGCAAAGGCAGAGGAAAACTGCTCATTACATATTTGTGAAATCCCCAAACCACCAAAAAGACACCATTGAACAACAAAAAGCATCACAGGATGCACAGGAAGCAGTAAAGTAGGCAGAGCCCTTCCAGAAATGACTGTGACACGGGGGGCCTCATCAGAGCCTCTCTTTCTCAGGATCCAGTCAGTTAAATGAGTGGGAGGTGCAGGTTCTGAGCTCACACACTTATGGGATTTGCACTGCAGAAATCAAAACTGCCAGTTTCCTTCTGTCCCTCAGGGGAATACCAGAACAATCTGTGCTTTCCCTGCTTCAGCCCCCTGAGCTCTGCACCCCTTGGCACTGACAGCTCAGAGAAATAATGACCCGAGTGCACCTGAGCCTCAGAACCGAAGCTGTCCCTCCATTCCAGCCACAGCTCACACCAGAGGACTCTGGTCACTGCTTTGGCACACAGGACTAGCCACAGTCCTCAGAGCTGGCCCAATCTGATCTCAGACCTGCCAGTCTGTGGGGGACAAGCTCTGATTGTGCCTCCACTCAAAATAAAGCCAGGAATGCAGACAGCTTGCACACTTTACCAACAGGGACAGTGCATGTGTGTCCCTACACACCCCCACTGCTCCCAGGAAACACCTGAGAGCCAGCAGCATCCAGCAGCAGCACACTAATAAATAAACTCTGCAGAAACCCCCAGACTTGGAGCTTGCTGTGATGCCTTAAGTTTTAGCTTTTCTGTTTTCCACATTCTCTGCTGCCTGGTGTGTAACTCTGAAACTTCACACTGGGTGTTGGTAAGTTCTCTTCACAGGGTAGTTGGACACAACAATCCCTTCCCAGCTGGAGAATTAAGGATAACCATACCCAAAAACAATGGCAAAGGAAAGGGGGCAAGCCATGGGGCTGANTCACAGAGCAGCAGAGCGGGGCAGGGTGTGCCAGCAGGGAGAGCAGCAGGTGCCAGGGGTACTCACAGCACTCGATGGGGTTGGAGGCCGCCTGCAGGGACACGACCCTGCCGCTGGGCTCGGGGATGTGCACACGGAACACCAGGCGCACCCGCGTGTTCTTGCGGCCGATGTCGGTCTCGCCCTTGCGCAGCTCGATGTCGGCATTGCGCAGCTTCAGGATCCCCGCGCAGTCGATGCTGCAGCACACACAGCACACACACAGCCCAGGTCAGCACCTCTGCCCTCCAGCTCTGCTTCAGCCCCTGCCCTAAGAGCAGCTCTGGGTGCTGCTCTGGTTAGGATCCAGATATTCCCGTTTCAGCAGCGATGGGAAGAAGTCCCAGATGTGCAGGACATGGGGATGCTGCTGGACCTGTCCCCACTGCTGCTGGACCTTCCCNGTTGGACAGTTGACCCCAATGCCAAATTGACCAAAAATGAACCAAAACTTGCAAGAATGTAAAAACTCCTGACCAGGATCCATCCTGGGTGTAACCCTGGTCAGGCTCTTGCACTGCCCAAGGTCTATCCTTTCAATAAATATTTTAATAATAAATACTTTATTATTTTAACTGTCAAGTCCCTGCTCCAGATCAGCCTCTCTAGNGCTGCAGCACACACAGCACACACACAGCCCAGGTCAGCACCTCTGCCCTCCAGCTCTGCTTCAGCCCCTGCCCTAAGAGCAGCTCTGGGTGCTGCTCTGGTTAGGATCCAGATATTCCCGTTTCAGCAGCGATGGGAAGAAGTCCCAGATGTGCAGGACATGGGGATGCTGCTGGACCTGTCCCCACTGCTGCTGGACCTTCCCCACTGCTGCTGCTGGACCTGTCCCCACTGCTGGACCTGTCTCCACTCTCTGGTGACAGCAGGAGCTGCTCTCCAAGCATTAAAACCGCAAATCTTGTTTCCCCCAGTAGTGCAGAGCCCACGCTGGGGCAGGAGCCTCCATCAGCAGCTCTGCTGGCAGCCCAGCTGCCAGGGACTGCACAGCAGCCCTTCCCTCACCTGGGCAGGCCAGGTCAGGTCTGGGGAACCACAGCAGCTGAGCTGGTGACAAAATCCCCACTCCTGCACTACCCAGGCATGTGGAATTCAGCTCCAAAGCAGAAGCCAGCCTGCTGTCTCCTCCTTTTGCACAGTGTGGGTGCTCTGCTGCAGCTGGGCTCTGCAGCCTGGCCCAGGTCACTGTGTCACCCTCCAAAGCCCTGGAACATTGTTCCCAAGCAAAACAAGAGCCTGGCAGAGCAGATATTCATTCATTCTGCCATTCACTGTGTCCCTGCACAAAGGGAGGGTGCAGGGAGCAGGATGGGGCTGAGCAGCAATGAAAGGATTAGGATTGCCTAAATCAGCACTGCAATTTAATATTTGGTGTAAGTGCAGGTTGGCTTCTCCAGAGTCCAGTGGAACCTTGCAAACATGCCTGTGTTAGGAAAATGTGACAATTATTTGTCAAGCTCAGCAGCAGTTCTGAGAGCAGGCAGTGAGCACTGCTATTAAACAGGTACTGCCAGCCCATTTTGATATCAGTTCTAAAAACACATCATTTCTCTTCTTTTGATATGAATTCAAATCACATTTGGGGAGGTATAAGCCCCAAGCTGCTTCCTACAGCCACACTGTTCCTTGCTCTTGCATATATGCAGGGGTTTATTATTCCAGGGCTCCTTGTTAGGAATGAGGTATGTTTTCTAAAAAAAATATGAAGAAAGAATGTGGATTTTGTGATGAAGTAGGGGGGCTTAAAAACATAACTGCTCTGCCAATTTTGTCAGGATCCTCTGAAGGATGGAGATACAGCTCTTCCCTCTGCAGAGCAATCACTCTCGTGCCTGGCACACATTCAAGCCTGAAGTTTTCAGACTGGTGCCCACTTCATCCCTCTGCCTCCATAAAACTGGAAGGAGTAATACAGACAAGATGTGCCTGTACTTGTTTTTCTGTTAACCTATTGCAAGAGGAGATTTCACGGCCAGAGCACTTGGCTGAGTTCAGAAGAGATGTTCTGTGTTCCAATAAGTGTTGTAAAACGCATCCCACACCTTTCCTCTGTCTGCTCCCTGCTCCTCACTGTGTCCCTGCAGCTCAAGGACTTGAGACTTGAGTCTCCTTCTCCTGAGTGCACTGCAAACCCACTGTGACTGTGAAGATGATGGATTATTAGTGAGACACTGGATATCCCATCCCTGGCAGTGCCCAAGGCCAGGTTGGACAGTGGAAGGTGTCCCATGGGCAGGGATGGCACTGGATGAGCTTTAAGGTCCCTTCCAACCCAAACCAGTCTGGGATTACAGCGCAGTCACTGCAGAAACTGGAATACAGAGCAGAAGTGCCTGCATGGTCACCTGCTGGATGGGAACTCTTCCAGCAGCTTTAGCCCAGGTGCTTGTAGCTGCCTTTTGAAAAGGGTCTTGCCCTGACAAACCATCCCAACATCCGGCACAGGAGAGTCCCTCCAGAGCATCATCATTATTCTTTTAAGTGACTCCTTTCCTTTCAGAGCCAACTTAACCCACCTCAACTTTGCTCATAAAAAGAAATCCACTCACGTTGCTTTCATGTTGTTCTTGGGTTCCAGGGGGATCTCCAGCACTTTGGTGTTGCCAATGATCTTCTCATAGCTGGTGGTGGTGACGGTTTTGCCCGTGATGCGATGGACCTGGTAGAAGGCGTGGGGCTTCAGGATCCTCTCATCTGCTGTGCCAATGAAGATCTGCAGGCCCAGGGGTTTGTTCTCCATGTAGCCATGCAGCTGGCAAGACATAAAACCTGCCATCACACACTGGGCCTTCAGGAAACCAAGATTTGCAGGCCTACATATATAAATGTGGGTATCTGGCATTGATTTGCTGCTCTTTGAAACTCATCCTAGCCCCAGTTGTTGGTTCACCTTCAACCTTTCCTCTTGCAGGACATTAAAACACCATCTGTACAGGTAGAGATGGCATTTTGGGGCTGAAGAGCACAAGGATGGCTTAGCTGACCTGGGGTTTCTAGGCCTCAAGGACACACACTCTTCTGTCTGTTTTTTTTATAAACACCATTTGCTGCAAGGAAACCAGAATGCCTCCATAGACCAGGAGACAAGGAAATTTCTCCTTCTTTATTAACATTCAAAATTACGAATCAAACCATTCTAAATTTCTCACATAACCAAAAATGAGAACCAGACATTTATCTACCACATAGCCAGGGACTGAGCTGAAAGGGAACTTTATGGTCTGAGACATGCTAAATTTGTTTTCAATTACTCTGTCCACATACAAAACCTTGATGAAGCCATACAAAGCAAATAGTACTGGAAGATCAGAGAAAAGGAAGATTAAGCTAATGGCATTCATGACCAAACCAGGGTTTTTTATCTTTTTTTATTTTCCTTTTCACCAGTCAGCAGGAGGTATCCTTGCACAGAAGGATTAATTCCCCCCTGGAAGGGGACCACATGCAGCATCAGTGCAGTGCTGGCAGCCTTGCTCCAGCATGGCAAATGTAAGGAGACACTCCCTCTCCAGAGCTGTCACTCCTCATCCAGCACAGAAAGACAGGGGCTGTGCCCCAGAGACCCCTGCAAGGCAAGGCACGAGTGAGCAGCCTCCCCTGGCACCAACAGCTCCATCAACCAACAGCTTCATCAACAACAGCTCCACCAACCAACAGCTCCACCAACAACAGCTCCATCAACCAACAGCTTCATCAACAACAGCTCCACCAACCAACAGCTCCACCAACAACAGCTCCATCAACCAACAGCTCCACCAACAACAGCTCCATCAACCAACAGCTTCATCAACAACAGCTCCA
>VXBI01004090.1:390667-411310 GCA_013397375.1 Toxostoma redivivum
CAACCAACAGCTCCACCACCAACAGCTCCATCAACCAACAGCTCCACCACCAACAGCTCCATCAACCAACAACTCCATCAACAACAGCTCCACCAGCAACAGCTCCACCAACCAACAGCTCTACCAACAACAGCTCCATGAGCAGCTCTGTCAACAGCTCTATCATCAACCACAGCTCCACCAACAACAGCTCCACCAGCAGCAGCTCCATCAACAACAGCTCTATCATCAACAGCTCCACCATCAATAGTTCCAACAACAGCTCCACCAACCAACAGCTCCACCACCAGCTCCATTGAAGGCACCAGAGCAAAGTGCAGAGCCCAGCCCAGACACCTCCCATAGCTCACTGGCACCAGGGTTCAGGAGATGGGAAGCAGGGCAGTGGGGCAGGGGGCTCTGTGGAAGCCTTCAGCTGGCTCTGGGAGCCAGGGGAGGAGCAGGGAGCTGGGCTCAGGGCACCAGGGGTGGCACTGGGGACACAGCGTGGCCAGGAGTGAGATAAATAAACACAGCAGCAGCCATGGGCACGTTTAGAGATGGTAACACCTACAGGAGATGGGAGGCAACAGAGAAAATGACAGATCTGCTGGGAACAGGCACTGATGGAGGAATCAGCCCCTGCTGATCTGCAGCCCAGAGCCACACAGAAACCCACCCTAAGGATGGGACTTTCAAAACCCAACATTTCCTGGCCTTCAGTGCAAAGCCATTGTATCACCAAAAGCCATGCTGTCCTCACAAGGGGTGAGGGGGAAGAGCAGTTTGTAAGTTCTGAGTGTTTATTGCCATGCCTGACAGGGTCATTCTTTGTGCATCCAGCTACAACAACGAGAGGATCCTTTGGACAGGAGGGGTTATTGCAGTGACAGCAGAGCAGCTTTTCCTCTCCCCTCTGCCCTGGCAGAACAAAATCCCAGAGTTATGGGTGGGAGACTGAAATGGAGGAAAACAGATCATAAATTAGAAAAGAAAATCTGCCCCCAGTGAGCACAGTCAGTAGCAGCTGTAACAGAACTGGCTACACACACAGGCTTTAATACTGGCTACCTTTAAAAGTCATTTTAAGGGGTGTTTGCTCATGTACAGAATGAGTTTCCAAGACAAAACTGTTCATGGTTGTCCAGTAATGTGCAGTCTGTGGGTGTGTTTTGTATAAATGCACACAGACTTAAAGAAGAGAGGAATTGATTCCCTGTTCTTATGGCAATGTCTGTATTATCTGTCTGTATTATCAGGGGCATAAAACACACAGTTAAAGCCTCCTGATCCTCCACAGAACCAGGTTTTAAATCAGTTGTTTGGTCAGTGGAAGAAAATTAATTTTTTTCTTTAAGTTATGGTATTTATGGCAATGCTGTGGGATGATCTCATTGTAAAATCAGAATAGCATTATAAAATGAAAATAAAAAGAAAAAATATACATAAAAGAGTCAAGTGTCCCCATTTAAAAGGGTTCACCCTTGAGCTGATTACATTTTCAGGGCTAATATAAGTGATCATTTACCATAAGGATTTCCATCTATCTTTCACTTGCTACAAACACAGCAGATGCCTGAAGCCAAAAAAAAAAAATGAAGATGAACAGCTCACAGAAACACTCCAGGAGCTTTAAAAGAGTTTTACACTCATCCTCACCACAGCTCTGGTCATGTCCCCCAAGCTCTCCCTTTACCTGCACCAGGGAACAGTGATGTTCCCCAGCAGGGACAGAGAATTTGTGCTGCTTTTTTACAGGGAAAATTCACTGGGAGCTGGAATGAAAGAACACATCAAAGCTATGCTCCAGAGATATGTCTCTTCTTAAAATTGAACTGCTAAAGATTGTCAGTGTCAGTAAACACTTACCTCCACTATGCCAGGCAGCTGCTTTAATACTGAACCAAAGCACTGATCTTTTCTTTGGAGAAGCAAAAGAGGAATAAATTTGACCCTTAAACAAACTTTGAGAAGTGAAGATTTTAAATGCTTTTAAAATATTAGCTTTGAAATTCAGTTTTTTCCTCCCTTAGCAACAACCAAGCTGCTCTAAAATCTCTGTTTCAGTGTTGTTCTGCTCATCAGAGCTGCTCCCTCCAAGCCCTTCCAGGGAAGCACCAGCCCCACACCAAGGTGTGCCTTTGCTCTTTCTCACTCTTCTTTCCATGAAAAAAACAAAATCATCTGGATTTCAGTTTCAAGAGAGTGAGGATCAAGAAAGATTTATGAATACAGAACCCTGGGAGGAAATATTTTTGTGTATTATAAGGTGACCTATTCACAATAAAACTCCCCCAAACTGTATACAGATCGAGCTGGAAAAAACCCAACTCCTTTGAGTCACATTTGCCACAAGGGGAAAGAGAAGCCAGACATGATGTGTACCTTTCCATACTCTATTTTGGGACTTTAAGATCCTATTTCTTTTAGTTGAAAGATTTTTCTTAAACTTTGCTTTTGCCTAACTCTTACAATATTAACACAGCCAGACATGGTCTGGTTTGTGACCTGAGGAAATGCAAAGCACTTTGGCAGATAAACAAATAACATCATTCAGAAAACAAGGAGACTTTTCTTGTTTGGTTTGCTGCTATGATTGGGTTTCTAAACAAAATGGGAATGTGTGGCACTGTTAAAAGCATCATCCCACCTCTGCAGAAACCAAGTTCATCCTGCACTCCATCCATGGATCAATTTTGGTCAAATTTGGGAAGGAGGTGGATTCGAGTGCCATTGGCAGGAAGGCACCTGTGGAATTCTGCATGCAGAAATTGAGCAGATGTGCCCTGAGCTGCTGGGTTTGTTCAGTTACACACCCAGCACCACCCCTGGCACCTCAGCCATCAGGAGCACTTTTCAAAACTCCTCACAAACTGAGACCCCAGCTCCAAACATACAGCACTTAGAGCCAGAGTTGTTAATTCCCTTCTAAACAATTCTGATTCCATGCTAAGCCCAGTGCTGGGATGATCCAAATCCTGCACCCAAGCAGTGGCAGTGCCCCTGGCAGGGTGACCTTTGCTGGGCTGCACAAAGAGCAAATCTCTTTGATTTGGAGGCTGCAGCACTGCTTAACTGTGCTAAAATCAAGGGATAAATTGACAGCAGAGTCAGAAAGCAAGGTAAAATCTTTGAAGATTCTGTAGATGGTCACCTACAGATACAACATATCTATACAGGGAGAATTCAGAGCAACTGTTGAAATTTAGCTCTTTCAATTTGGGATACACTTTCTTGAATTTAAATATTATTATAATTTATCCAGAATTAGCATTATTAGCAGGGAGAAGAGAGATTCACAGGAAATAAATAAGGTAAGTTTTTTTTATTCTCACCCAGAAGCCAGGCCAGAGAGGGGCAGTGATTTTGCAGGTCCTGCAGGGGATGAGCAGCCAAAGCCCAGTGAGAAACCCATGGTGTCCATGCCCTGGTGCAGGGAATGCTGACAGGGAATGGTGGCAGGGAATGGTGGCAGGGAATTCTGACCCTGTCCTGCACCCCAAACTGGCACTTCAGGCATCACCCAGCAGCTGCAGCACCTCAGCTCCCAGCAGAATTGAGAGCTTTGTCTTTTCCCTGCTGGGCTGCAGAACCAAATTTCTTTGGGGATTTCTAGTTTAGCTGCTGCACATCAAAATGCTCCGTGCAGTGCTGGGCTCTGCACGATAAAAGCAGCAGCATCTGCAAATGTTCCTGGTGTCTCTGGAGAGCCAGTAAGGTCCTGTGTGAGCCCAACTGCTCTAGAGAGGACAAGGGAATAATTTATTCCCCGTTCATCCCAACAGAGCTCTGCCTGCCGGGCATTTCGGTCTTTCTCTGCGATGGACAAAGCTGCATCTTTAAAGCACTTTCCTGTCTAGACAACGCAAGCTGTGGCCAGGAGGGGAAATAGAAATGTGGGGAATCGATTCTCTCGGCTCGGGGGTTTTATCTCTGCAGAGCTCAGCCTAACACGGGTTGGGGCTGTGACCTGGCTGTGTCCCCTGCAGTCACTGCGCATTGTGATTCACACGGACCAGCCCGGCCGGCAGCGACCGGAGGGAAAGCAGAGCCGGGCGAGCAGCACTGAAGGAGAAGCGAGCACAAAGCCGTGAGAAATCGCTTCCTGCCGGGCTCCCCTTCCTGCTGCTGTGCCGGAGATAAGCGGGGCCGCTGCCCCCCGCCCACCTTCCCTTCCCCCGGGGCTCCGGTCCCGCGAACCAGCGCTGCCCTCCCTCCGTGCGGGATGATGCTCCGAGCCCGCAGCCCCGCTCCTGTCCCCCCTTCCTGCTGCAGGCAAGCTCCAGCCTCGCGTCTGATCCTTCATCCCCATCCTTAATAAGCCGCTGACTGCAGCGATGTCAAGGAGTTTTTTTGGGGAGGTCTTTGCTCAACAATGCTCGTAGCGAGCTGGAAAATGCCGCTGCATTGTCTCAGGGAGAGGGGCATATCAATAACTGTCAGGGATTTAACAAAGACCTCGGCCAGCCACTGCATCATGTAGCAGCTCCTCTGCCTGCTCCATTTAGGGCTGACATTGAGCAACAGAGCTGAATCTTCTCACATGTTTTTGTTCAATTTAATGTACTTGGGACACTGCAAAAGAACGCAAACCAGAAGGAAATCTTTGCCTTAGTTCCTTTTGCTCCCTACCAAAGCTGTCTAAAAAGGCCTCTGAAGACAATCCTTTGAACATCTGATTCTGATAAATTATGACTTTTTATGATACTCAGTTTTAAGTGTTTCTTATTTTGGTGACAGCTTTGTCAAAATTCCAAGGGCTGAATCTCACTTGCTCTGCTGTTCCTTACAGTAAATGACAACCAGACTCCCAGTGTCTTACTGGGATTCCTGCTTTCAGATGGGGTTAACACAGGTCTGGAGAGACAGCAGCTCTTGGGAGAAAGCAGTCAGGAGGGTTTGCTCCTGTCTGACCCCACAGCACAGTGTAAGCAGGTTGTTTCCTCTCTGGGCTTCAGTTTCCCTGTGCCCCTGTGAAGAGCTGATCCTGCTTTCAGGATGCTTTGACTGTCTCAGATGACACTTTTAAAAAAGAGGCACAATGTCTGTCCAGTGCAACGTACAGGGAGGAGGATTTGGAGATCTCATTTTCACAGCTGGATAAGAAAACCAACTGTGCCATTAAAGCACTTCCATACACATCATGACAAGAGAGCTAAACCTCCCCAGCACGACAGAACTCACTGTGCCACGAGGAAATCACAGGGTGAAAATTTGATGATTTTGACAGAATCACACTGGGGGAACTCCTCAGCACGGGGGTCTGGCACCAGTTAGCAAAGCTGGACCCTTGCCAGCTGTCAGAGGCACTGTGGAACCAGCCCCAGCCCAGCTGCAACAGAGCACAGGGTGCCAAGGCAGGGCCTTGCTAAAACCTCACCTTCCTCTGCCTCACTCAGCTCATCCTGCCCCAGGAGCATCCCCCTGTGCAACCCAGGTGTGGCACAAAGCTCAGTGTGACAAGGGGCAAGAGGTGGCAGCTCCAAGAGCATCCTGGAGATGGATCCCAGGCCAAAATTATCGATTTGACTGCATTTAACCAAATCGCCAGAGCTGAGCCCTCTGCCAGGGCAAGGTGGTTTGGGGTCCAGGAATCCACCATGGCCTTGGCTCAGGCACTGGACAAGGGACTGAATGTCAGCCAGATCTTGAAAATATCTTGGCCAAAAACCATTTTCATGAAAAAAAAAAAAAAAAAAAGCAAGGCTTAGGAACCTCTGCCCTCCCCAGTTTCTTTCATGCTGAAACCCAGAACATGAGGCATAGTCAGAGACAACAAGTCGGGTTTGCTGGAAGCATCAGGGTTCAACAGTTCTTCCAGCATGAAATAGAGACCCCAGATAAATTTCCCTGAGCAGCAGCAGGCAGGAGGAGGGCTGTCCCCCCTGAACACCCCGGGGCTGGTGAGCAGGACACTCCCCATGGCACAGCAGCCCTGAGCTGGCACAGGGCACTTCCCACTGCACAGACACCAGTCCTGAGAGAAAAAGGGAGAACTGGAGGCTGAGCTGTCCAGGGAAACCCACGAGCAGAGAGCTCTGGTGTGAGTTTCCAGGACACTGCCACCCTGAGCGGGGTGAGCTCTGTGCTCACATCTGTGACACACAGCCAGAAATTCCAGCTTTGCTTTACAGCACACTGACCCCCCGTGTACAGTCCTGCAGTGAGAACCTACAGGAAAGAGGAACTAAATCCTGCATCTGCCTCATCCAGGAGTGTTTCTAACCCACAAAACCTGCCCAGTACAGGCAACCCCCTCAAACCAGCTGGTGCACACTGCTTCCCCTCACCTCTGCCAAAAATCCTCTCCATCAAAAGCAATGCATTCTGAATTAGGCTCAAAAGTTTCAGTGAGAGCTTTTAATTCACATCTATGTCAGAATTACAGCCATGCTTGCAGCACAGCGTGAAGGCTGCTGTCCTAAAGGCTGCTGTCCTACCCTTGCATTTGATGGCATATTAGTCCTGAAGAGAATTTCCCAGATGCAGCTAAAATCTCTGGTTTGGCCACTGCACACGGACCAGCCGTAAATAAACCCACAACCACGAGCTCAAAGCTCGAGAGGCCCCTACAACGATCCCATTGAGCAAACAAGCCCTGCAGGTAAATCAGGTGTGAAAGGTGCAGGTGGTTTGTCACACTGAGCTGGGGACAAAGCCCAGCCCAGAGCAGGGAGGTGATGGTGGCACAGAGATGCTGTGCAGCACCAGCCGGGTGCATTCCCTGCACAGGGGCCTCGGGAAGGTGGGAAAAGGACAAACTGAGCTGCTGGGATGTGCCCTGGGCTGCACACCCCCGGGGGTTCCAGCAGCAGCCCAGCCCCACGTGTGAGAGTGCGAATCACCAGTCGAGCTGGGATTTGGGTTGGAGTTTCCATCAAAGGCTCTGGTTTCACTAACACACCAATGAATTAGCTGAACGTTGGAAGTCACATACAGTTAAAATCAGAGCCCCATGGGAAGCCCAGGCTGAGAAACAATGTCCCCTTTGACTGTGAAACCACAAGAAAACACAGACGGCAAAATTCAAATATAAAAGGAAAGTGGAACATACGTTTGTTATTGTAAAGCAGCTCCTGTGAGCTCCACTAACAACTCTGCCATTCCAGCTTCTTTTTAATAAGAAAAATAAAAAGAGGCAGTGAAAGTCACCACAGTTTTAAAGTTAGAACCCAGGGGAATGGGTTTTTCGGGCTGGCTGTGCTGAACAGGAGCCCCTCTCAGTCCAGCTTTCCTGCTCTGGAGAAGTGAGGAGGAGCCTGGCACACAGGGCTGGCTGGGCTGGGGGTGCCTGTGCCTGCCCCTGCCCTCACCTGAGCACTGGCCTTTTGCAGGATGTTGTCCCAAGGTAACCATTGGATTTAACCTCTGTTATTACCCTCCAGGTTTGTGTCTGAGCTGCCACCTCTGTCCCAGCCACATCCTCAGGAGCAGCCACTGCCTTTCCCACTCACAGGCTCTCACGGGAGCAGCTGGGTACAAATCAGCAGCTTTGGGGAAAAAGAGCTGGGAACCAAACGTGCCTCCCCCTCCTCTGTGGTGTCAGTGATTGGGGGGACCTGCAGGATGGAAGGAACCTGAAAACTCCAGCTTGTCCTTGCTGCAGAGCATCTCCTGGCTATTCCCAGCACCTTAACATCAGGGAATACTCACATCCCTAAACCTGAGTTTCTCTCCAGCTACCCCAAGCTGAAGGCTCCTCCCAAGGGTGACTCAAACACTCAGCTGGGAGCCTGAGCTCCTCCATGAGGAGCTGGAATCAGGCATGGGAGATTCCATGGCTTCTCCTCCTGGCACAGCCCATGTCCCACCTGCTCCCCAGAGGCTTTGGCCACCCAGACTCTTCTCCTGCCATGCTTGGAGTGCACAGCTGGTGCAGAGCCTTGAGCACAAACTCGGGGCTTGACACGTGAAGAAGAGGAAGCAGCATCAGAAAGATAAACCACAAGATAAGGCTTGGAGGATATGAGATCTGCTGGTCTGTAGCTTCAGAGCACCCAAAAGGAGAAATCTGCATGCAAAATGCACTTTACAAAAAATAAATATTGCAGGCCAATGCTGTGCTGCAAAAACCAGCCAAGATCTCTTCTGCCAGCAGGTTCAGCTGGGTAATTAGTCACATGGAGAGTTAATTGAAAGCTTTTTAAAAATTAGATTTGTTTCAAAAGAGATTGTATTTTAGAAAAATACTCTGCATCTGACAAGAACACAAAAGTTAAACTTCACTAAAGGGAAGGAAGGAGAAGGAAAAAAAAAAAGATCCCTCGAAGCCAAATGACTTCTGACATGAAAATTTTGGATTTTACTAGCCTCCCCCAGTCTGAGATGTCATAAACCATACAGGTGCAACTATCTCATTGCTTGGCATCCAGATGAACCTGGTTATGTTCAAGTGAACACAAATTCAACAAATACTCCCAGCTTTACAATAAACCTTCAGAGAAACTGTCCATATTTTCCCCAGATGCAGGTACAGCTGTGCAGAGGCACATCTGCTCGGGGAACTAAAGTGGACATTTGAATTTATAGCCTCAGATCCTGAAGCTTGATGGCAAATTATGATAAAACTAGCAGTATTGGTTCCTGTCTTCAACAGAAAATAGAAATGCCTCTTTGATTGATATTGATTGCAGGAAGGAAACAAATTCTCCTTCCCCCATGTCACAAGAAACTCCTTCAGTGCAATGAGGAGCCTGTTGATGGGAATACCTTGGGAAGGTAAGTGATACTGCAGTTGCAAGAAAACTGAGAAAGGAGCAAGTGCTGATTGGTATCATTCCTGCACCTAGGTAGCTTCAAACACATCACAGGAGCTTGTCAGACTCAAACCAAACCCTGCATTACTGAGGTATGGCAAATGTGACTGCTGGTTAATATTAGCCTGCACCCTCTACTCAAATACCCAGTCCATACATGTAAGTCCAGCTCCATCAAAGCAAACAAATTCATTGATTTACCAATTTATGGCTTGATTTTAAAAGGGGGTGAGCCTGCAGGGGAATATTGAACATATGTTTGAAGTTAAGCACAAATCAGCCCAGTGAAATTAGTGGTATTGATCACATGCTTGAAATTACACATAAATGTTAATGTTTTCCTGATTCCTGCAAGCCCTGAGTGTGTCAGGAACATCTGTGGGACGCAGCCCAACTTTGTTTAGTGCAGCCTGTAGCTGTGGCTGACCTGCTCAGCTCCCACACATCATTCCAGCACTCTCCCCCTGACACAGCACAGCCTGCCTCTGGCTTTCCTTCAGGAAACATGGGCTGAAAACAGGGGAAATGAGGGAAATGACTGATGTGCCCCCACTTGGCTACACTGCAGCTACTCAGCCACTATTTCATAGCACCCTTTGGAAGGTGAAGGAAAAGCTGTTCACACTCCAAACAGAAGAAGGGTTCAGCTCATTCACCTCTCAGGTCAGCAAAGGGATGAATTTGTTCTCTCTGCCACTGGCAGCCTGAATTTTGCTCACTTGTTTCAGCAGTGACTGCCCAGGCACCTTGTGACAGTTGTTAGGGGATCACATGAGGTTTACAGAGCCCAGAAAAGGCAGCAAACACATCACCCACACTTCTGAGCTTTCAGAACCAACCCAAACCAACCTTCCCAAACTCCTGGACTTCCCCACTGCTCAGCTCATCCAAAAGCTCACAGGGTGCTCCTCTTCCAGGGACAATCCACAGCAAACAATTCAGAGATGAACTTGCCCCCAGGGGATCACACAAGGTTTGTAGAGCCCAGAAAAGGCAGCAAACACATCACCCATATTTCTGAGCTTTCAGAACCAACCCAAACCAACCTTCCCAAACTCCTGGACTTCCCCTCGACTCAGCATATCCAAAAGCTCCTCTTCCAGATTCAACTCACAGCAAGCAATTCAGAGATGAGCTTGCCCCCAGGGCAAGGTTTATACACAAGGTTTATAGAGCCCAGAAAAGGCAGCAAACACATCACCCATATTTCTGAGCTTTCAGAACCAACCTTCCCAAACTCCTGAACTTCCCCACAGCTCAGCTCAACTCATCCAAAAGCTGATCTTTCAGGGACAACCCACAGCAAACAATTCAGAGATGAACTTGCCCCCAGGGAATCATACAAAGTTTATACAGCCCAGAAAAGGCAGCAAATACATTGTCCACATTTCTGAGCTTTCAGAACCAACCTTCCCCAAGTCCTGGGCTCCCCATGCCTCAGCTCATCCAAAAGCTCCTCTTCCAGGGACAACCCACACCAAGCAATCCAGAGATGATCTCCCCCCGCTTTTCCCGCAGGGAGGAGCCCCGTGCCTTACCTGCACCACGGGGTGTCCCCCGGTGGGAGCCTTGACGGCGCCGCGGCTGCCCTCGGTCTCGTAGTGCGCGCGGTGGTGGGGCTTGGGCTGCACCTCGATGCGCAGCTCGTACGAGCCAGACTGGCTGGCCAGGGGCCACTCCAGGGGTGGCAGGGACTGCACAGGCAAGCTGGGACACACACACACAGAGACACAACAGCAGGGACACTCCTGAGAGCGTGGCTTCTCAAAGCGCCCATCCCTCCTTCCTCCCCGTGCCCCGCTTGGAACGTTCAGGAATTCCCAGGGGGTTTTGCTGGACTGCTCACATCTCTGCTGAGATGATGGCAGTTCCTGTGGGCCCATCTCCTTGCAGAAGAGAATAAGGTATTTCTGCTTCTCAAACGGGAATATCTGTAGCAGTTATATTTTTAAAAAGATCCCCCTCTTTTATCTGGCATCTGTTGTGTGTCTCCAACTTGGATCACAGAATACATATTGTGAAATATTAACTCCATTTTGTCATTACCTGCCAGTTGTGCAAATTAATAATTGTTATAATTTCCATAAATATTAAAATGCACAGCAATAAAATGCTAAATATTCTTACCTGATACTAGTTTTCCATTATGAAAATATAGAAGGGTTTATGGCATGAAATGAATACACTGCAGTGTTCAGCTAAAGCCTGCACTGGATTTCAAACCACTCTTACTCTGTGGCTGCTGCCAGGACCGGTCTGACGAGCCAAGGGAAGTCACAGCCCGTGCTCTGTCCCTCACAGCCTGTGTCTGCAGGTCAGGAACACCCTGGGATAGCGTCAGTGTGGGGACAACCTCTGTGCCCAGCAGGATGGCACTGACAGGGTGCCAGCAGGGACTGAGCCGAGTCACTCACTTGGCACCCTCGGTCCTGGCAGATGCCACAGAGCCAGACAAGGGAGGGCTGAGATTTGGGCTAAGGGACAACTGGCAAATTAACAACCAGCACTAAGTCCCTGGAGGTAACCGAATGCTCAGTCTGACCTGGAGCTGTGGGCTCTGTGTTGAATCAGGCATTATTTAAATTTAAATAAAAATAAATTAAAATATTTTCATCCTTGATGGAAATTTGTAAGCAACTTTACAAAAGCAATCCCACCATTTTAAGAGCAGCAGGATGGCACCAGAGTGTTCAGCCTTTGCCAAAGGCTGTCTGCAATCTGCTGTTGAGACAAATCATTTGGAAATTTGGATTTGTAGTGCACTGTGATGGCGATGTTTCTTCAAAACCCTGACATTTTCATCTCAGAATCCTAATGGACCAGGCTCCCATTAACCAGTGCTGTCAGCTCTGGTCTGCAGCAGGACCTGCCCAATAAAACATTCCCTAGGGATCACCAGCTATGAGAGAGGACACCAAACCATGAAAAAACACGGAAAACACACCCACGAGAAGGATGGCATACCTGCAGATTGGTATTGCAGGCACCAGCTGCTTTGTCCAGGACGGAGGAACCAACAGAATGGATTCTGGGGCTGAGTTTCTCCTGTCCTCCTGCTCACAGGGCCCATGGAAATCAACAGTCTGAAAGACGTGGCACGGAATGCTGTTTTTGTGGGAAGCCATGGGCGAAGGGTCAGGGCTGGTTTTCCAGATTTTGGTGGGGACGCCGCAGGAAGGATCCGTGGGCAGGCTGCTCATGGCATCCATGGGCAGGGGAGCGCTGGGCAGCGGCGTGTAAGGGACTGCAGAGCTGTCTTCTCTCGGGGGGAGCCGAGGGGAGGGCTGTGGAGAGGGGCTCCGTGACTGCCGGGGAGAGCTGGGGGGCAGCTGCGAGCCGTAGAGCCCCGTGCTCGAGTACCTCCTTTTTGCACCTGGCGACGAGGACCTTGAGTTGGGACAGGGTGATGGTGAGTGGCGTCCCAAGCAGGCTTCCTCCGTGATGCTTGTTCGTGGTGACATTATTGGAGAGGTTCTAGGAGAATAATGAGTATGGATGTTTTGAAACTGTGGACAAAGGTCATCACTAGGACCATTATTTGGTGAAACACATGGTGAGGTGCAAGGAGATACATTTGTCTCTGAAATGAAACTTGCAGAGGAGCCGCTACTAGCTGGGCTCAGACACAGTGGTTCTCTGTAGCCCTCAAAGCCAGGGACAGGCAGGGTAACCCTCGGGCTAGTGGTGGCTGAGTTGGACTGATGTTCTACCAAAAGAACATCTGTGTCTCTGCTGCGGAAGGGACCCCCTGAGTGAATCAGTTCGTGATATGGAGTTATTTCAATCCTAGGGCTCGGAGCAGAGGCCCCTGCAGCGTTGGCAGGGTGTGGAGGTGGTGGCCCTATGCTATCTGGCTGTCCATATCTGCCCATGGGGTCTGCAGAAAGGTTAGGAAAAGGCAGGGGGCATGGCTTGAGGCCACAGTCCAAGACATCATGAGCGTATGTAACTCCAGAGGGTGGGCTGGTGGTTTTATGTGGAGTCGGTTCTTCTGGAAAAAGAAGGGTCTCTTTAAGACTGTAAATATTGTTACAGAAGCTGAGCAATCATGGGTTAAAAAAATTGCATATTTATAAACTGGTTGTGATCTGATATTAACTTATTATTTCATTCTTTTTAACTGCAGTTAATGCCTGTGAGAAGCACTGGATTAAGAGCCAGGGAAGCTCAAGCGCTCAGGGCAGGTGCAGCATGGACAGAAGCACTGCAAACACCTCCAGGGAGGCTCCTGCTGCCTGATCCTCACCTGAGGGACATCCTGGACAGGTCAGCCCCTCTGTCCACGGCAGGGCTGCCCTCCTGCCAAGGCCACCCCATAGTGACACCTCACTATGTGACTTTGGTCACATTTTGGGAGCTGGACCGAGACCAGCACATCACAAAATCACTTCCAAACACATCTACATAAAACCAAATGTTGAGGAACAGCTTTTGGAGAAGGGATAAACACCTTCCTTACACAGCCAAACCCAGCCAGGAAAGGTATCATGGCCAAAGCTGAGCTCAAACTCTTAAACTGAAGAGACAGTTCTGTGTGATGATTTGTTTGGCTCTATCACGACAGCAAGTTTGGTGACAGGTTTCATGTGAGTCAGAAAACACATTCACAAATATTTGTTAGAGAAGAGAGAGGGAGAAAGGATCTAGCCCAGTGGTTAAAGGGCAATCACATTCCATTTTCAGACAAATTATAAAATACACAGTAACAAGTAGGTGTTCAGCAGAACCCTCTCTCTGCTGGTATCAAAAATCCTCAATTTTCAGAGATTCCCATTTTACAAACTACCCCTGGGTTGCAGGGCACAGGGATGCTTGCAGGGAACACAGAATTCCCACCAGCACTGCTGAGCCCAGTTCCAGTCTGGTCCCACACCCAAGGGGGTGCAGTGGCAGTGGCATCCCAGCTCATGGCAGGTATTCCCATGGACATCAGCTCCTGGAGCTGAAGAATATTTTTCATCACACAAAAACATGCAAAACAATACCAGGATTTGTATAAGTTTTTTTAAGATTTCAGTGTATCCAGCAGGAAATACCTGAAACAGCTCCACAATTTGGGATTAATTCACACTATCTGCTCACTCTGGGCACAGATCAGTGCATGTCTGTCTTGGTTAAAACCAGCATAATGTCACAGGTAGAGGGTTTCATTTAAATATTTAGATTACTGTTCCAGCATTTTCTCTAACTCCTACACGACATGAGACAGCAATTCCCATGAGAAAATATCACACAGAAAGCCAGGCAGGAGCTGACTGTGCTTTCTGCAAAAGTAGCAGAAGTTCCTGGTGAAACTTTTACACCCAGAGAGATCTGGACTTATTCTCAGGGGGTTTGTGTTCATTTTTAGGAACTGCTGAGCCTTCGTGTTTAGTGGGAAACCCCAAGAGCTGAGCAAACAAACCAACACACAGAGTGTCCAGGACAGGAGGGGAGCTGCACAGGACAGTCCAGCTTTGCACATTGCTTAAGGTTCCCTCTGGCTTTTAATCCCAGAACACAGCTGTTTTGGGGATGGGAAAACAGCAACGAGTCACTAAATTCCGAGCCAAACATATTTTTAGCGTCGTTGATTTCAGAGTTTTGGCACCCAGGAGCAGTGAGTGTGTCATCCCCATCACTCAGGTCTGACACATCGAGCCTCAAGATTGCTGCTGAGATTCCCTCTGAGCAGAACTCGTCAGGCTCTGGAACGAGCAGAGTAACACAAAGCCAGAGACTCACACCGTGGCTCCCACTGCTTTGGGGAGAAGATTTGGGGAGGATCTCCCCACTTCCAGCTATGCCAGCGAGCAAAACCAGCACCAAGCAGAGCCAGGCTGGAGCCAGGCTCGAGGCAGGATTTGTGCCATGGCCAGCAGGAGCAGAAAAACCTCTCCAGGCTGAGCAGCTTCACCTCAAGGAGCAGATGAGCATTTCAGCTCCCCATGCAGATAAACTGCCCCACCACAAACATTAAATTATCTGTGCCAGACACAGGCAGCAGGTACAGACCCAAAACTCAACACACGGAGCAGCAAAGCCAGTGGAGGGGAGGTTCATGTTGAGGGGTGAGGGAAAAGCAAATCTATTTATTTGTATGTGCACATGTCATTTTAAAAGTCAGCTGAATAACAAACACACCCTTCAAAATCCAGGCTTTCCTTGCTCATCCCTGAAATCCTGCGTTTCAGAGAGCACTTTCCCCCCGGCACTGCCGCTCCCGGACGATGCAATTCCAGGTGTGAACAACAGCGCTCACACACACGGCGAGCCCCAGCCTGCCCTGCCACAGCCCCCGGCCAAGCAAACACCCACAGCTTCTGTGCAGCGACAATATTTACTCTCCCCGACATGGCAGAGCGTCAATAAAGCCGGGCCGTGGGCAGGGCTGCGGACAAACCCCGGTTTGGTTTGAGCAGAGCAGCGGTGATGTCCAGGGCTGAGCCTGCAGCCCTGACTCATGGGCTCGGGCTTGGGGAGCTCTGCCGGCCACGCAGAGCTGCAGGGCACAATGAAATCACTGTCCCGGCCCTCCTGCCCACGCCGGTGATGTCGCGGTCTGTGCCCATGGCAACACCGGGGATGCTGCGAGGCGAGCTCTGACCTCAGCGGGGAGGGATGCGGGGCACCGGGGTGAAGCAGCAAGTGCTGCTCCCACGAATAAACGCCTCTTCCATGGAAATCAGCAGGAAATTTGCTTTTTGGCTTCAGCAGGACGGGACTGGCTGCTCCACTCCCGGCCAGCCTGGGGTCAGGAATCTGCTGGAAGGAAGGGCAGGGCAGAGCAGAGCCAGCAGCCCCAGGAGAGGAGCATCATCATCATCATCAGTTTGCTTCTGTAAACAGCGTCAAGCCCTGCCTTGGCGAGGGGCAGAGGATGCTCGCCAGCATCCCAGCTGCTTTCTCCCTGCCCGTGCAGATAGAGCAGGGACACAGCCCGGGGCACAGGAATGGCTCAGGCACACGGCCCCAGCACCGCCCAAAATTCTCCCTGAGCTGCCAAGGCGAGCCTGGGTAGGGCTGCAGGAGCTCAGGGCAGCCAGGCTCACAGTGCTGGCCCTCTGCCACCCTGGGGGTGGCACACGGGGGGGAACAGCCCTGTCACCCCCTCCAGCTGGGGAGCCCACTGCACCCCCTTACAGGGGAGCAGCTACGTGAGGGACCAGCCCAGCAAAGGTTTCCCAAGAACTGAAGCAACTTGGAAAGCTCGGTGCAGATGCCTCAGAGATAGAGCTTTGCTCCCAGGGCTGTGCCACCTGCAAGAGTTCATCCATTTCTGCATATTGCATGCCAGAACACAGACTGGGATACTCCAGTCCTCTCCACTCTTTTCTGATGGACATCTCACAGACATCTCCTCAGCTCCAGCACTTCCCCCCTCCCTGCACTCAGGCATTTCCCAGCCTGAGGTTTCAGTGCTGATTCACCCCCTGATTCAGGACCTAAAGATCCTTCTGCTCTGACAAGGGGTTAAAACACAGCAAATTTCACAACCAGGCAGCACTGGCATCTCCTCATGCTCTCAGACAGCTTCAGAGTCAGCAAACAGCCTTCCCTGTGCCACTCAACTCCTTCTACAGCAGTCTGACCCTCTGGGATCCCACCCACACTGCCTACAAGCTGCCAGCTCTCACTGCCCCTTTTTTCCCCAGGTTTTACCCACATGACAGTCTCTCTGATCACAGCAGAGTTCTGGGTGCTCCTGCACTGCAAATAACCACCAGCCCAGCTCCTCTGGGTGCAAGCAGCTCCATCAACCCTCTGGAAGCCAAGCACCCTCCCCAGGTAGAGACCCTCAGAGTGCCCCTAAGAACCCAGGGAGAGTTGAATCACAGGTCAAGAGATCAGGGGATTTCAGTTTCCAAGGACTTGACCCTTGATTTACCAAACTGCTTTTCACACATCTCTGAAGGAAAAGGAGGAGGCTCCCCAAGCCCAGGGCCATAGCAGGGTGAGCACACGTGGCTTGCTGAGGGCCACCCTGCTCTGTTTTAAAACAAGGCAGCGACTTCAAAGGCAGCCACTCAGCCAAATGGGACCGTGCCAATTAGCATGAAATTAGGGAATAAAGGCTGCATTCCGTGCTGGGTTTATGCAAACCATCCTCTAGGAAAAGCCAAAGATAGCCCTGTGCTGGCCAGGGGCACAAGTTGGGTTTTGACCTCACATCCGCTGGCTGCAGCTCCCAGGATTTAACCGGAGTCCCTCATTTGCATAAGTAAAAGAGTCGATTTTCTTTTTCAATTAACTTGCTTATTGTCATTTGAAGGGGCCAGCCCAGAGCTTCTTTGCATTTTTCAAAAGCTGAGTTGTCTGTTATTTACACTAACTGCTTGGAAGCTCCAAGTGAGAGCTGGTTTCCTGAGTGAAATCTGGAATTCTCTGGTAGATGTGCATATTTGTTTCCTTATGGCAGGGCTGAACACTGCCTCCTGTGTTCCTGAGCCAACCCCAGGACCCAACTGCATGCACTTTCAGGTTTTTTTTCCCGTTTAACAGCTTTGCATCTGGGAGGAGAAAAAAAGGAACGAGGCAAATTATTCAGGGCTTGACACCTACAAGACGTGGCAATGTCCCTGGGAGCCTGTCTACATACAAACAAGCATTTGGAGGAATATTAATATTTATGGATGCTCCCTCTCTACACTACACACACACAGACCTTGTAGATTCATATCACCAGCTGCAGTCTGAGCCTAATGAGCTACAGCAAGGGCCTGAGCCTAGAGAAAATACTCTTTCCCATCTACATCTCTACCTGTTGTCTCAGGGCAGGATTTCATCTGGAATAATTTTAAATACAGGTTTTGTTTGGATTTGCAGAACACCCCTCAGAGGATCAGCTCGCAGAATGACCTCAAAGATTAAAAATGATGTGGCAGCTTTACCTCTCAGCAGATCGTCACACAGTGAGTGCCCAGCAGACCTGCAGGAGCTGCTGGAGCAGAGCACTGTCTGCCTTTCAGTGTTTTGTCTCTCAAGCAGCCACCAGCAGGTGTTAGGGAAGAACACACACAGCACTTATCAGAACTCACTCCTCTGGGAGCCCTGCTGGAGGAGTTAATTTAGAAATGCTCATTAACTCACTTGCCATGTTTGAAAGCAGCTAAAATTTGGGGTGCCACTGCCAGCACCTGCACAGAACTCTGAACTGAATGCATCCAACACTTTTTTGTTTAAACGACAAAAACCATCCTCAATGGCCAAATGAAATCACAGCTTCCACCTGAAAGCAGTGTATGCCTTGCCCACACTCCCCAAATCCTCTTCACCTGGGCAGGCCCCTGAGTTCAGCAGATGTTTCTTGTTTGCAAACCCTGAGAAGATTGCTAATTAAAGTCTGGCCAGTAAAGGTAAAAAGCTTTTGGAAATGGCTGGCTTCAAAGGGAACGTCTAATATTAATAATATTGACTGCAGGATTTTTGTTGACCCTTCTTTTCCCTGTTGCTTTTATGGCAGTCCATGTTCCTGTTGGCCCAGGCACACACAAGCACTACTGAATGCCAGTCACTTTCAGGAAGGATATTTCTGGCATCCCCATGACAACAAGTTGATATAGGTCCTACTTTTAAAACAGCCTTGGATGGATACTGCCAAAGTCCAACCTTTTAAAAATTTGTTTATCAGGAATAAATGTCCACCCCAATCCATTCCTAGAGCCCAAAATTTTTCCATATTTTTATAATTTTAAAAAAATCCCTTTCAGCATGCTTATAGATTTGTTATTTTAGGACTTGTCATGAGCAGTGGGTGGAGCAGACCAGGCTGGGAGGACTCCAAATGCAGGAACCAGGCTGAAGTGCTGGGTCCCACTTCTTTGGTTTTGGTTCCACTTTGAATCCTCCTCTGCACAGGACTTGTTTGCCCAAGTGCAGTTCAGATAGGGCCAGAGCTGCACATGAACAATGAGCATCAGTTACCAGCAGCATGTGCATAAAGCCCTTGCTCAGAATTTGATCATTTTCTGCTCTCATGTAAACACACTTTAATCTTTTGTACATTAAAGGTTGCGGATGTATCCTGGATTGCTTACAGACTGGAGCTGGTGCCTTTGCAAAGCCAGGGAGAATGTTCTCCAGATTACAATACTCCTATATAGGGTTGGGATCTTTTCTTTCTTTCTTTTTTTTTTTTTAAGCTAATGATTTCCATATTTGGAACAAAATTACTACTAATTATGGTTTCCAGTCATTCAAAAGTGAAGAAAGCAGGCTCGAGAAGGAAGTTACTTCTACAACAAGCACACACTGCTCTGCATTTATGTGGTTTGAAGATTAAACTTTCTACCCCCCACCTACGTACGATTATATTCTGTAGAATTTGCCACTTAAGGCTTCACAGCAGCACTGGCTACTGCAAAGATGTGAACACACCAGCATCACTGAACACACCTGAAGCTTTCACTGACATCCCATGTATTTGCATTAAAACCATTAACCCCACCCCAATAATTTAGTGGATTTATTATAGCATGTTTTGATCTGCACGAAACCTTGAAAGAAAATTCAGCTTTGTCCATCTGATGGCATGAACCATCCCCAATCAGCTTCCATGCTGGTACACTTAAACGAGGACAGAGAGAATAAAACTCAGCAACAACTCTCCATTTCACTAATGACACCACGATTCAAGCCTCAAAGGTCTCCTCCCTTAGAGGAACACAACACCTCTGAGATGCCCCAGGGAAACACCACTCTCCACTGTGCAGAATCAAAACCAACGTATCTTAGAGACAATATCCCAACAACTCGTTCCTCTGGGTCCTCCCTTTCAGCTTTGGTTTACACAAACCTATAAACCTGTAAAATCTGTAAACCACAATCTGGTTTACACAAATCTATATTTTATAGCAAGTATCCCCGTTCAGTACCACCAACAGCCAGAATCACCATTTAGAAAGCCAGGCAACACTTGCCACCGCACTTTAAAGTATCCCAGCATAAGCTCGGAAAAGCAGAACAGCCTGCAAATCTTTCTTTTATCCTCAAATTCAACTTCAGCTGGCGGTGTTTGTCCCCAGGCTGGAGCCAGCTGTGCCACCCCTGCGGGAGGCTCGGGCTCAGGGCGGGCAGTGGCTCCCAGGGCTGCACGCCCCAGTGCTCCGGCTGCCCCGGAGCTCGCAGGGCTGTGCCGGGATGCTGTGCCTGCCCCGGGATGCTGTGGCTGCCCCGGAGCTCGCAGGGCTGTGCCGGGATGCTGTGGCTACTCCGGGATGCTGTGGCTACCCCGGAGCTCGCAGGGCTCCTGTGCCAGGATGCCACAGTGAGTGTCCGGCCGAGCGGCTGAGCCCTGCGCTCCCTGCCACAGCTTCCCCCGGCTGGCCGCACGGCTCTGGGGACAGCAGCGATGTCCCCCGGCCGTCCCGTCCCGTCCCGGACACTCCATCCCGGCACGGACACCGAGCCACTCTGCGCCAGTGGCCCTGGGCGAGCACCTGCCGGGCGAGCGGTGCCGCCGCGCCCCGAGGAGCGCCGGGGGCTCCTCACCAACCTTCAATCGGCTTCAGGTAGTCGTAGTCGAAGAGGATGGAGAAGTCGAGCTCCTCCTGCGGGCTGCCGGGCCGGGCCGTGCCGAGGCCGTGCCCGGGGTCCCGCTCCTGCGGGCCGGGGTCGGGGCCGGACCCGGGGCCCGCGGCGCTCATTGCGGCCCGGGGGGCGGCGGAGCCCCGAGAGCCGCGGCCGCGACCCGGCGGTGCCTGCGGCAGCGAGAGCCGAGCGCTCGGAGCGGGGATGGAGCGAGGAAACGCCGAGAAATAAATGCCCTGGCTTGGGGGGCTGCGGTGGGAGCGGAGTCTCGACGGAGAGGGCGAGCGGCGAGCCCCGGCGGCACGGCTGGGCACGGCACGGCACGGGCGGCAGCGGGGCAGCTTCCTGCTCCTCGCAGCCACCTGCGCCGGGGCCGCCCCCGGGGAGGGGCCGGCACCGG
>VXBI01004090.1:416716-469152 GCA_013397375.1 Toxostoma redivivum
CCCGGGCCGGGCCGCGCTGCCGCAGCCTCCGCCGGGCCCGGGGCAGCGCCGCGGAGCCCCGAGCCCCCGAGCCGGGCAGGCGGTGCAAGGGTTAAGCGTCCGGGTTAGTCAGCGAGACTCCTGGGGTGATGGCTTGGAAGAGGAGAGTCCCCCTGGCTGGAGTTGAAAGGAGGCTGCTCCAGACAGATTTGTATCGCCGTGGCGGATCGCTTCAAACCAAACCGAACTTAAAGCCAGCCCTGTCCCTTCCCCTGCCGGGAGCCCCTCCTGCCCACCCCGCCTGGAGCCCGCTCCGAGCCCGGCCCGGCGGGACCTGACCTGCCGAGCCCCGGCCGGGGAGCGACACACGGACACGCACACAGCACCCAGACAGGCAGCACTCACACCCTACCTTGATCCATAGACCTCATGATGTGGTGGTAGTGTACCAGCCTGCAGGCAGTTTCTCGCTGCATCAGGAATTTTAAAAAAAGAAAAAAATCTATAGCAGAAAAAAAATTNCTCGCCTTCTCTTTCATCTCGAAAAAATAAAAAAAAAAAAAAAATAAAAAAAAAAAAAAAAAGGAAAAAATAAAATCTCCTTTAAACCATCTTCAACCAATGCTGCCCGGACAGAGGGAACCCCTCTTGCTCGCCTCCTCAGTTAAGTGTTTGGAGGTGCACAGAGGGATCCGAGCTGGGCTGAGCGTGTTCCTGAAGTGAAGTCAGTTCTCTGCTCTGAGATGAGGGTTACTAGAGAGGGAAAGGCCACTTCCTTCCCTGCTCCGAGTGTTTATAGTCTTTGAATGCTGTAAAATAACGGGATTCCCTCACTGTTTCCTCCTGTTTATCCCAGTGCCATGGAAACCCCTGGATCGCCTCCATCTCCCAAACTGAGGGCTTTCCTGCAACTTCACACTCAGGAATCCATGACGTCTCCCAGCTCCGGGCCAAGGCAGCTCTGCGGCTTTCTCAGTCTGCAGCACAAGCACTTAATTGTTGAGCAGAAAGTTAGAGAGCGAGTAAGAAAGAAATATGGATGATGTTAAAAATCCCAGTGTGTGCTTTTTAAACAAAACTTGCAGGAACTGCAAAGCCTTTCAAAGCAACGCGGCTTCTGTGCAGAAGTTTTCCTTCTTCCCAGCAGAGACAAGCTCAGGCTGCTGCTGCTTTTACCTTTGAATAAATCATTCAGAAAAGCAAAGTCTCCAGCTTATATTTATGTCTTTTAAATTCAGCAGCACTCTATTAATACCCATCTTGTTACTGGCACAGGTTTTGGCTTCTAATTACAACTGGCTCAATTCTTCATACACGGACAAAAAGAAAAATTAAGAATCGGTGAATTTGTTTAGTGGCATTTCACAGACCTCTCTCTGTTCCTAATTTTAGATCAATTTAGGAGAGGAGCAACCCCATGGATTTCCACTGATACACGTGGAGCTTAGCAAGAATGAAATAGCCAAGGAAGCCTCTGAAACCAGGACAACCCGTGTGTGTTTACATGTCCTATGTATAAACAGGAAAATAAAGCAAAAGAAAACAGGAAAATAAAGCCGGGGATGTCATGAACTGCGGCTGTCTCGCAATGTATGGCTTTCACGGGTGTGTAAAAAGATGAGCATCTCCCTTTCACTTGGGCGCTGTGCTCGCACAGAGCTCCTTCCAGCAGGGATGAGGAGGTCACGGATGTGAGGGATTCTCCGGGGAGGGTGGCAGCTCTGCCGCCCCTCGGGGAGAGCCGCGGGGTCAGCGGAGCCCCGGCTGAGTCACGGCAGCCGCGCTTGGCCGGGGCAGCGCGGAGGGCTGCCTGGCACCCGCCCCGCATTTCCATTTTTCACTCCCTCGCTCCCCAAATCGACTCGAAGGAGGTATCGCAATCAAACTTTCTGCTGCTCGGGTTTGTTGTCCCGCAGGCTAGCAACTGCAGGCAGCCCAGGGAAACTCAGCGCACCTCACTTTCCTATCCTTTGTCATCTTTGGACACGTCGGGGCGGAAATGCCCCGTTATGCAACGGGGAGCGGGGGAGCCCCGGACCCCGCTGGCCACAGCTCCCCCCGAGCCCCGCAGCGAGACCCCCCGGCACCCCTCGGCTCCCGGGGAGCCTTTTCCTCCCCGGCCCGCAGGGCTGAGCCGTTCTCCCGTGAGGATGTTCCTGCCCGAGCCCCGGGATGGAGGGGAAGGGCTGAAAAGTTGCACCTGAGCCTCAGGCTCGTACCTGGAGGATTTTCCCGTTCACAGCTCTCTCTCCACGAGCGGCTTTGGGGCAATAAGAGAGATCCTGCAAAGCCCCGGCGCTGCTCGGCAGCCGGACCCGGCATTTCCCGGCACAGGTGTCACACCTGAGACTCCTGCATCTCCCGGCACAGGTTTCACACCTGAGCTCCCCGCATCTCTCAGCATCTCCTGGCACAGGTATGACACCTGAGACTCCCTCATCTCCCGACACAGGTATCACACCTGAGACACCCCTCATATCCCCCGGCACAGGTATGACACCTGAGACTCCCGCCGGCTCTGGGCGCATCCACCACCGGCAGCAGCAGAATCGGAATCACCAGATTCCTGTTTGGGAACAGCTAAGGGAAACCGAGTTTTTTCAAAGCTGCTGCTTTGCTTGGAGAGCAAAACGATTTTAATTAATTGCTAGTCGGGAGAAATAATTAATTAACCCAGCTTCCACCCCCACCATCCCAGCATCCTTGTGAGCATCGCCCTGGGGAGCGCACAGAGCGCTTGGGACGGGGATCAGGCGGTGGAGCAGAGCTGGGAAGGGGCAAAGTGGGGGCGAGCAGGGGGAGCCCAGGAGCCGGGGGGGCCCGAGGGCACCTGGCCGTGCCAAGGGGATCCCGGGCCGAGCGGAGAATGGAAAGCTCGGCCTCCCACGCGGAGCTGCCGCGGGGGAGCAGCCCCGGCCCCGCGGCTCTGGGCACACAGGTTGGCTGCCCTAGGCTGCACCGTTTAAAAATACAATGTCTTTCTTTTAATAGCTCGGTTTGATCGGCTCCCGCTAGTTCACATGACAGGCTTTTCCTAAAATATCTTCTTCCACTAAGTTTTTTCCAACTTAAAACTGCTGAATCCTGCTACCCAAATTAAACTCAGTGCAACGCGAAAAAAAAAAAATAGAAAATAAATAAATAAAGAAGTGAAAGAGGGCTGGCGGCTGCCTCCGGACTAGCATTCCCCAAACCAGCATATGACACAACTGTAAGATTTCCAAGGCTTTTGGAGAGTTCAGCGAGAGAATCGTGTCCTCCACTGGCTGCAGCTTCCCCGCTGAGTTAAACTTTCCTGACGGAACCTTTCTCCATCTGGCCGCGGCTCCAGCGCGTTGTGAGCGGCCGCGGAGGAGAGGGGGATGTAGTTCAAGTCTTATATAACAGTGCAAGCTGGATGCGGGGGCAGAGACTTTCCCTAGAAACGAGAGATTTTTATATATATATAGTTATTTTTAGCTTCCCTTTTCAAAGGAAGGCCAAATACCTCCGACTTTCCTTTGCTTTCTTATTTTGGTATCACTAAGGGATTTTATTTTTGGAGCTAAGGAGCTATTAATAGCTAATATTTTTAGCTATTTATTCCCTCTTTAGGAGAATACTTCCTCTTCCTTTTAGGGGCACATGCTGGACTGCATCCCTACCCCCCAAAAACCGACCCAGCTCCCCCCCATGCCCATGGCACCCTCTGGGATGTGCCCAGCGCTTGCCTGGCTTGGGGGCCAGGGGAGAGATGCATCTGCTGGCCCCGACCCCGAGCAGCTCCCTGGCTCGGGGGATGGATTTGGAAGCTGAGTTTGTCCCCGGAGCAGCCGGGCCGGTGCTCACGGCCGGGCTCGCAGCCCAGGAGGCCGAGCAAGGAGCTCCGTGCCCGGCAGGGAGAGCTGCAGCCGGCCCGGGGCTTTGGGGTCCCAGGGGTCCCTGCCCGGGGGGGTCCCTGACTTCCCCTGGCAGCCACCCACAGCAGCGCCCTGCCGGAGGATGAGCCTCCCTGCCCGGCTCCACGCAGGCATCTGGCAATAAAAACGATTATTTTCTTAAATTACTATTATTTCTCATGCTCTTTAGGAGATAAGGCATCAAGGCTTCCTGAGGATGTGCTCTCAGGCCATTGGGGCAGCTGCCTGGATTTTATCATCAGAGACTTCATGGAGACATCTCTGTTTTCCACTTACAAAAGGTATTTTCAGTCTCACAGCAACAATAAGTATTTCTGACAAAAGCTGCTCGCCCTTCCAAAGTAAATACTGCTCTCCCCGAGTGTGCCCTGGCACACGAGCTCCCGGAGCAGCCTCCACACATCCCTGGCGTGCTGCAGAGCGGGGCTCAGCAGGATTCCCACCGGGGCTGTGTCCTCCTGGAGCCCCAGCAGTGCCAGGTCCTGCAATTCACGATTCCCACCGGGGCTGTGCCCTCCTGGAGCCCCAGCAGTGCCAGGTCCTGCAATTCATGATTCCCACCCTGGCTGTGTCCTTCTGGAGCCCCAGCAGTGCCAGGTCCTGCAATTCAGGATTCCCACCCTGGCTGTGTCCTTCTGGAGCCCCAGCAGTGCCAGGTCCTGCAATTCACGATTCCCACCGGGGCTGTGCCCTCCTGGAGCCCCAGCAGTGCCAGGTCCTGCAATTCACGATCTCCCTCCCCTCCCTGAGCAGTCCTGGAGCATCCCCACAGCCTGGCACCACTTCAGGCTCATTCCTGACCCTGCACTTGTCTAAATAACAATGTCTGGATGGTGTTCACTCTCCTGAGTCACAGAGTGGCTGATCTGGCACTGAGCTCACGGGGCCCAGGGATCCCACCCACACAGAGCTCTCTGGGTCTGCAACCAGAACTGCCTGAATTTTCCTCCAAATCACAACTTGCTTTTCATCTACAGGTGAAAATTCTGCTTTGGGAGGAGCTCTCCAACTGACAGCCATACGTGAGAGATGCCAATTCTTCTACTTAGCCCTGGCTTTTCAGGCCCAGCTATCTGGAAAATTCCCATTATTGGTTATATCAGGATTAGAACTGGCTTGTGAACC
Organism: Toxostoma redivivum; assembly: GCA_013397375.1. Lineage (NCBI taxonomy): Eukaryota > Metazoa > Chordata > Aves > Passeriformes > Mimidae > Toxostoma > Toxostoma redivivum. The sequence goes on from VXBI01004090.1 coordinate 421,720, forward strand.
TCCTTCCCTTTGGACAGTGCAGGAGGGAAAGGGAGAGGAAAAAACAAGAAGGCCAGGCTGTGCAGGTCCAGAGGCACGAGCTGGATCCACCCACAGCATCCCTGGAGCTGCTCTGGCCAGTGCCCATCCCTGGGGCACACAACACCTGGATTTCTGCCCTGCCTGCTCTGGCCAGTGGAGCTGGACACCACTGAGATCTGTCCCCAAATGTCACTGCAGACAGCAGCACAAGGAAAGATCTGTTCCCTTCAGTACCTTGCTCCCAGCTCATGGAAGGGTTTATGGAATGAGAACAGCATCATTAATTGATTTTTAATCACACAAATTCAGAAGGAATTGTAGTTTAGAGTGACATTCTTGAATCTAAAGCCAGCCAACCACCCCCTATCAGGGCACTGGCAAAAATGTGTATAAATTGATAGCATTAATTTCAGTTACACTGAGAGTTGGTTTAATAATAAACTCACAAATTAATGAAGTTAAACACCTGTGAATTAGGCTCAGGATGGAAACACTGATGCAGTCATTCATTATATCATATGATGGCTAAACTAAATAAAGATAATAAAGAAAGGTTATGACTGTTTTGAAAAGTGGCTTTAGTCCTTTCATATCAGAGCCAGGGCAAGGGAATCTGATATTATATCCTGAACAGAATTTACAATTCATTACTGGGGCTCTGGCCACACCCGGCAGCTAATCTAGAATTTCACACATTTAATGAACTTCATACTTGAAATATGTGGTCTGTAAAATCTGATTTACACTGTTGTTAAAATAGCTGGTGATTGAAAGAGAATATATTTTAAACTATGTATTTGTGCACAAAGTTTGTTGTGTTTTTTTTCCCTCCAAAAACCCCAAACCCATTCATTATTTCACCCCAGCACATATAAAACCTTGCCCACAGTGTGATTTCTGCTGCAGTATTTCTTTCAGCACCTCAGATTTACTCCCCACGTTTCTTTAGGAGCACACTGGGTGCAGTTGTGAGAGGGACAGGGAGCCCCCAGGGTGACTGTAGGCACTTCAGTCCCTGAGTGAGGCCAGCCCATGATGGAGTGCAGGGTCTATAATTAGTCCTTACCTGCCACCTCCATAAACCTCTGCTTTAGGTCAGGCTTAAAGGGCTGGGCTCAGCCAAGCGTGTCAGCTTTTTATTGCATGTTAACACCTGATCCTTCCTGCAGGCTCTGCTTTTACCCAGGGCTTTGTGGCATTCTGTTCTTCAGGGCTGGAGAAGGAAGGGCTGGGGCTGTGTAAATCAGAGCTGGTCCTGGTTCCTGCTGGGGGGATCACAGGGAGGAAATGGTTTTCACTCACGTGTGAAACACAAGAGCTTGCTTTCTTTTGAAGGCAATTTATGGAGAACACGGCACTTGCAAGAATTAGTTCCACACTTCAGTAATGAGCACTGGCAAGGACTCAGCTGGGGCTTGAGCAAAGCCCAGGACCGTGTGAGGGGTGGGGGAGTGTGACCTGCCCCCTGCACCAGCCCTGGGTGCCCGGTGACACCAACCTGTGCTCACCTGCTGTGGGCAGCTCCTCTCCTCAGGGGCAGCGCTGCAAACAGAGATTCCACTCACAATTTGTCTTCTGCAGCAGCTCTAGGAAAGATCTGGTATTAAAATCTGACAGAGGGAATGCTGATCCTTTTTATATAAATGTATAAATGCACCTTTTTACTCCAAACCCTAATTTCAGATTTACAAAACTGCAGAGAAGTTCTGCCTCTCTGGGCACCATCCCTTGCTTTCCCAGAGCTTTTTTGAGCATTATTTCTCCCCGTGGCAGTGACACCATTGCTGCTGGAGCAGGGAAATGCTTCAATGAGACCATTACAGGGCATTTATTTATTCTTATTTTTAATAGGAATCCTGGTCAATAGGAATTTGCATCACTTTTTGTCACAAGTTGGTGGCATCTGTACAAAAGGAATCTGAGGTGATTTTAAAGGCAGCAGAGGCAGCCCAGGACAGGCACAGAAATGCCACACCTCCAGCACAGCTCTTTGGAGCAGATGTGAAGCACACGAGTCAATCTGGGGCCTCCCAACAGCAGCAGGCAGGACATCCCCATGTCCCAGTGCCACCAAGGTGAGCTCAGGGTGCTCCACAACCACTCAGCACAACCACTCACCTCACTCCTGCTCTCCTCTCATCCCTGGATAACTCTGCTTTTACCCTGCTAAACATCTCTCTGGCTATGGTTAAGCTACTCAGAGTGTACATTTAAAATAAAATCTGTTTCACATAAAAGGACAAATGAGAATGACTATTACCCCCATCTTTACTGCATTAAATTCTTTTGCACAGATTGTTCTTGTTACTGCTCCTCTCTGGGAGAATCTGAAGAGCAGACAAAATTCTGCCTTACGTGGACAATTCCAGCAAGCCAAGAGCAGGAGGCTTTCAAGTGGGAATGCAGTGATTCTAAAGCCAGTTTTTGAGACCCACTCAGGTCTCGGGCCATGAAGGAAGAGCAGCAGAGGGAAGGACATTGTTCTCACAGCCTGATCCTGCAAGATGCTCATCATCTCTAACTTTAATTATAGCAGAAAAAAATCACAGATGCACCACGTAACCATGGCCAAAGGCAGCCCCAGTGTCAGCTCTGAACTGTCCTGGAGCAGGTGCTGCAGCAGCACAGTGTGAGTGTCACTCACTCTCCAGCTTCTCCTGGATTTCCTGTGCTCCCCTTGGAGTCTCACAGCTCCCACAGGCACTCACATTTAACATTTAGCACAGGCGTGATTTGGATCTGCAGCTCCAGAAGGAGACAGAAGAGAATCCACTGAAATGTTTGCACTGGGGTTTATCAACACTCCCACTCAGAAGGTTTTTAAAGCCTGCAATCACATTTCTCATTTAAAACCAGACATCTGAATACTTTGTGGAAAGAGGAACTTTCCTGTAAGATTGACTCGGATGTTTAAGGTGCTGAGAAAGTCTAATCATCAAAACAGAAATTCTTTTTCAGAATATTTTTCTGCTTTCTGTGCTCTGCCTGTGGGGCCAGCCCAGACCTCTGGCTCTGTCTGGCCTCATCTCCTACCTGGGCAAGGTGAACAGGAGCAGTTCCTCCCCCTGGTGAAGATGTGAGACAATATTTAATGCAGGGGTGAAGAGGCAGTGGCAGGTGTCGTGTCTGGAGCCCTCAGAAGGTGAAACCAGAGCAGGTCAGTGAGGTTTTCCCCTCTCCAAATGAGCTCCATCACGCTCAGGGCCAGAGTGAAACTCCCAATTCCAGCCAGCACCTATTCTTTTGTCTCAGAAAAAAAGGGAAAAGAGACACACCAGTGTACAATACAACCCCAGTTTGAAAAACAAGGCCACTGGCATTCTTTGGTGAAGCCCAGGCTGCAAACCTACCCAGGATGTGTGATCTTCCAAAAATCTGCCAGCCCCTGCAGCGTTCAAACTTCTTGCATGACCACAGCCACATGAAGAATGAAATGGAGCCCCATGGAAATCTTTGACATTTCTACTATTATGCAATGTTTGGGTGAAAAAAAAAATTGCTGAAATACTCCTTCCCTTCCAGAGTGAGTTCAGAAAAACTATTTCTAGCTTTTTTTAATTACACATTTCACCATTAAAAAGAAACCATCCAAAAATTAAAGGAACCACTAACCAGAGCTTATGTAACCCATTTAGAGTGGGAAATTGGTAACACTTGGGAGCAAAGTCTGTTCCTGTGATTTCTGGAGTCTACACCATTCATTTGATGTGTGCAAACATCACAAAAATGGTTTATTTAATATTTGCATTAACTACTTTATACCAAATAAAGGTTACTCATTAAAAAGGGCATCTGTGTCCTATAGAATCTAAAAGAAACACTTCCATAGATGGTCAATGATCTGAGGGATAGTTTGTCACTGCTTTCAATAAACAGTCTCCCAAGACAGAGATTTACTTTATCCAATTGCACTCTTCATTTTCTTTTCTTTCTTTTTTTTTTTTTTTTTAAAGAGTGTTTATGGCTCTATTACATTTTTGGTAGAAAATTACTGTACTGTGTTTGTACTCAACATTATTGACATTTCCCTTGTGGAGAATATTCAGCGTTAAATCCTGCCTCTCCCCCTGCTCCTGCACTCACTGAATCAAATGTCCAGGGGATGAGAGCATTCCCAAAATAGCTGTTCCTGATGCTATTGCATCACTGCTCTTCCCAGGGCAGGATATATCTGTGCTCCAGTGAAAATTCCCTCCTCATTCCCAGCAGTGGCTGCCAGCAGCAATGACCACCCCTGTTAAAAGCAAAATTGGCTCTAGAAAGAATTGAATGAAGGAGCTCTGATAATTCCTTGGATTTTCCTTTTTCTTGTGCATTTCCCACATACAGGTTAAAGGCTCACAGTACAACTCCTCCATATCCTGACAATTCCCACATACCTGGGACTGATCATGCCAGGACTGACCAGGGGTGAAGTAAAGAAGTTGCATAAAATTTATTTTTTCCACCTTGTTTTACAACATTCCCTTTTAAGTTCTTACACATCTGCGACATGTAACTCCACAGAACAATAAATAATTGGCATTCCTGTTTCTCTTGACTCAGGATATTTACAGGTTGTTTAGCTGGATGACAGGTACAAAACATCAGCATCACAGTAAACACCATTTTGACACCAGAATCCATTTCCCCGTTAAAAATTAAATTAACTTAACATTGATTTTTAAAACAATTTTAACAATTAAAAATGTTCTCAAAGGCATATAAGTACACGAGTTGTAGGCAGTAGTAATGGACCATATTGGCAAAGCTGTGAACCACAGGATTTCATGCAAATCATAGAGTTTAACACTTCTGAAGTAACTAATAATAAATAAAGAGCCTGTCCAGCTCCCAGCCACTGTGGGATGAGCCCAAGCCCACAGGAGCAGCTTGGGACTGCACAAGGCAGGGGTTCACCTCCCTGGGCAGAACAAACTGGGGTGATGCAGCAGAACTGCACAAATTTGCTTGCAGAGAAACCCCAAAGAGCAGCTTTAGGGATCCCCCCTCCGACCTGGGGCTCCCTGACAAACCCAGCTCAGCTCAGCACAGCTCCACAGGCTCAGGCTGTCCTAGGATGTGGCTGGGCCAGGTCAGGGAACACTTCTGGGGCAGCTCCCAGCACAGTCCTGAGCTGGAGGGGACACAGGGACGGTCCTGGCCACTCCTGAGCCAGCTCTGACCATACCCTGCTGTTCAACACACAGTGCACCACGAGCTGAGCTAAACAAATGTTTGCACAGATGAACAGGACAAGCTCTGTGGAGGAGAGAAATCCAGAGTTAAGGGGATAGAGAGGGCTGTGACACACCTGGAATTACTGCAGAGGTGCAGGAAGAGAACAGAGTATGCCACAGAACCTCACCCTCAGCAGCTCAGCACGGGGGGTTGGCAGCCAGGGGCAGCAGGAGCAGGGTGAGACTCACCAGGGGCATCACCTGGAGCCAGGGGCAGCAGTGAAACTCACACTGGGACCCAGGGACATCACCTGGAGCAGCCCCAAAGCACACAAGTCACACAAAAGCTGCTACAGCACATAACCCACACAGATAAAGCAAAAGGGAGAACACTAAGGCCACAAACAAGATACTACACAGAAGAAGAAAACAATGCTTCACACCCCAAAAGTACAAATTATGAGCATACTAGAGGAGAAGATGAAATTTCCAGCAGAGAATCCATTTATTTTAATGTACAGTAAGTAGGAACATGTGTATTAAATTTTGCTTTTAAAAACACTTTTAAATAACTTAAGAGAAATGGGTTGTAAACATAAAGTGCTAAAGTTGAAAAATAGAAGTGTTCCTCTTTCCTGCTGTTTGTTAGATGGCAGTTTTAGTCTCTGACTGCTTTGAAAAAATGTAGTGCATATCCAGACAGAAATGACTTCCTGGATTTACTACCTTGTGGAAAAACACGAGCTGCAAAAAACATAATCCACACCCCAAAACACAGCTATAGATCACTATCAACTCTACTAAATATACTACTAAACTTATGATTCAATAAATACAAATGAAATCACAGTTCACTCCCTTTCTTGGTGTAAGCTAATAGTTTGCAAATATGGTCCACTCAGTGTAAACTGTATTGACTTGAGGAAACAGTGAATTCTACCATTTATATGTCTCAAATATTTACACACAGTAGCTTGGCACTGTTGCTGTTGTAGGACATTGAGCTACCAACACACAGGAGAGAGGGACTGGGCTGCTCAGACACCCCCTGGGGCCAACAGCAATTCTTGGTTCTTGTACTTACACTAATGAAAGCTAATTAGATGGGATATTGAGAAGAAATTCTGCCCTGTGAGGGTGGGCAGGCCCTGGCACAGGGTGCCCAGAGAAGCTGTGGCTGCCCCTTGATCCCTGGCAGTGCCCAAGGCCAGGCTGGACATTGGGGTTGGAACAGCCTGGGACAGTGGAAGGTGTCCCTGCCATGGCAGGGGTGGCACTGGATGAGCTTTAAGGTCCCTTCCAACCCAAACCATTCCATGATTCTGTGAAATGCTGTCTGGGAACTCCAGAACAGTGGCATGGCCAGCACTATCCAGTCATGATGAAGACAATGTTAACGATTTTTCTGGTAAAATGGCATTAATTCACAGGAGGCTGTGAGCCCAGACCCCAGAAGGGAGCTCAGGCTCTGGTTCTACCTTGAACAGGAGGAGCTCAGGCTCTGGGCTCTGCCCTGGGACAGGAGCTCAGGTTCTGATTTAGGACAGGAGCTCAGGGCTCTTTCCCTCCTGTGCAGCCAAGGAACAAGGGCACCAAGCCGTGCCAGCTCTGCCTGTGGTTCCTCTGATGTGGCCAGAAGACAGCAAGCAACTAATTGAGCACAGACTGAAGAGCCTCAGACAAGGATGGCTGCCACTAAGAGCCCATCCTTGTTTGATGCATCAACCCAGCTCTAAAAGGTCTCTGCAAGTCTCTGTCCTGCTGAGAAGCCCAAGCACGTGTTGCTCTCCTCATAATAGTAATAATGTGGATCAAACTTTTTTGACAGAACTCATTGAGTTTAACTTTTGAAAATTGAAAGTGCATAAATTTGCTCTGCACACAACCTAATGAACTCCCTCCTGTGATTCAGGTTTGGTTTTTAGAGCCAAGCAAGCTCAAGGCTCCAAAAACTGCCTCTCTGCAGGGAGTATGTCATTAAAACATCCACCTAGGAGTGCCTCTGCTTATTTGCAGCTCATCCTCAAAGTTTCACACTAACAGGAAACAGATTTCATGGAGCTGTGAGGAGTAGCAGCTCTGTGACCTCTCCTTTCAGTCTCCAAGGATTCAAGACACGTCTGCCACATTGTCTGCAGAACAGTACGAGTCTCTTCTCACGTTGTCGACACATTTCAAGGATGATCAACTGCAAAGTTCTGTTCCAAAGAGGATTTGCTTTAGTTTAGATAATTTTCTGCTACACAAATAAATAGAGAGTAAAACTATTATGTCACTGGCTCCTTTTAACAGGAAGCACAAAGGCAAAACAAAACTGAATTCTCTGGTTTGGAGCTACCACTTCTCTGTCTCTATCAATGGCTGGATACCTCCAAAAATCACTGGGGTGACCACATTTCAACGGAACGAAAATCTCAGACACGCTCAGATTCTCTCTCCAGTGTGTGTAGATCCGACAGGCTGGAGCCCCATTATGGAAACAACATGCCATAAATCAGGAATCAGCTGTCAGCAGGGTACTGCATCACCTACATTAAGGGATTTCCAAGATGTAAAAAGAATGTAACTACTTGAATCAAAAAGACAAACAACATAAAAAAGGTAACACAACGCAAAGAACAGCGCAGACACTTTAAAAAATTCACTGTAAATTGTCAAATGTAAATCCCAAGGTCAGGTAGCAACGTCCACAGACTTTGAACCATGCAAGAGAAACCCACTGCCATCGCAGTTCCATGCATTTGACCCCAGGGAAGCAGAACAAAAGTGCCAAGAACTGGATGAACTCAGAGCCTCCACCCTCCAAACACTCCCTTCTGTGTTAGGTTCCTGTGCAATCTGGAAGTCTCTCACTACAGCAGCAGGTAACAGAGATTACCACGGGGTGTGTTCGTTTTGGGACAGCTGGGCTTTGTCTCTGGGCCCTGGGCAAGCTCTGTCTGGTGGCAGGAGCAGCCCTAGGACGTGAGCTTGGAGTAGCTGGGGGGAGAAAACCTCCGTCTCAGGTACTTGAGCACGTAGAGGGGCAGGCAGCTCACCAGGGTGATGACAGTGACCTTCCACAGGAACGACAGGGTGGCAATGAAGTAAACATCTGTGTGGGGAAACAGGCACAGAGTCAAAAACACAGGGAGGACCTTGTGGAAGCAGAAAAGCAGCTCCATCTAGCACTGCCTCCTCCTGCCCATGGCACAGGGTTTGCAACTAGATCATCTTTAAGCTCCCTTCAACTCAGCCCATTCTGTGATTTTACAATTAAAACTGCCCCACCTCCAAGTTGAGAGCTCACATGATACCTGACTCCTCTTGCCCAGAAGATGCAGAGATGTGCTGAGCAGCAGGTGAAGGGAATGTGGCTCTCACAGGTACCTGCCCTCCCAAACCCCACTAAGACAGGGATTTCCTCCTGGCACTGCCAAGCACTGCCTGTCCTCCCACTCTGGGAGTGCCTCTGCTGTTGGCTGAGCCCAGCAAACACAGCTCTTGACTCAAAACACCTCAGAATATTCACCAAAGAGTTAAAGCATCGTTCCAAACAGAACTGGTATAACCACATGCAAGAGACAGATCCAGCCAGGGGGGAAGGTATCTCTGTTGTCTTCAGCTAGGAAAGAGCTTTATGGAAGAAGCAGTGACATCTTGTGGTTCCTGAATGAACACTGGAACAAGCCCATGGTCTGATATTTGCAACTCAACAGTTACTGGGGGAATCTGGAACTCCTCACCCTTTTCCTCTAGCCAGGGAATAGGATTAGTTCTGCTTCAGGCAACTGAAACACAACAACCAAACCCATAAGAGAATGGTCCCAATGAACAAAGAAGCTAAGTTTTAGGAGGCAGCTCCTTCACCCAGTTTAAAAGACCAAATCTTTCAATCCAACAGCAGAGACTTCAATTTTCCATCTCAAATTCCCATATGGAAATAAAGGTCACTGCTACAAGACACCTGACACATGTTAGAGCTCAAAGAATGGATGAGAGCACACTCTGCTGACCACCTTCACCTTCTCTCTAGCGTTTTACTGTGAGAAGAAACCATAAAATATCTTCCACGTGCCTTGAAATCACACAGAGCTTACTGTGCTACCACTGTGCCTACTGCTGGCTCCACCACAAGCCTTTTGCTCAGCTCAGTCCTGTTACCACCCAGCCCTGAACTGGCTGGAGGAGAGCATGAAACCTCACCAATAAACTCGTGCAGGAAGACCAGGGAGGCGATGTAGCAGGAGAGGCTGAGCAGCTCAGCCACGATCATGAGCCAGTGCCACGTCTGGATTGTAAGTGCCACCATCAGCAGCTCGGTGAGAATCAGGGATGTGAAGGAAATGGCAACAATGTGCACAAATTCGGATTCAAACAGGAGGAGAGCTCCATACATGATGATGCTACCTGCAAGGGAATGGAATTATTTCAGTCAAACACCAGGCTCAGCTCTAAAAGCCACAGTTAGGTCTTGGAAAGGCTGAAACAATCCTATCTTGAGGCTGTTTTTCATGAAACCTGATCAACGTAACGACAACGAATCAGTTACTATTTAGGAGACAGAAGTGATGAGAAGACAGGGAAAAGTTACAGCAGAGGTACCCAAAGTTTTCTAACAGTCTATCATACCCATAGACACATGGAGATAGGAAATTAATACATGCTGTTTTGGCAAATGAGGATCTCTAACATCATGAAACTCTATCCTCCCACAAAAGCACTTGGTCACTACTCAGAAGCTAAAAGATATCAAATCCTTCTCTCTCCTACCGCATTGCCTCGGTGCCAAGAGGCAGCAGAGTGTTGAAAAGCTCAGTGGATACAAGTGAGCCTCAATTTGCACTGCAAGATCTCTCCCCTTTGCACCTCCCCTGAAGAGAATGCCATTAAAGCTCTGCTAACGAGGCATTGTTTGTCTCCTCTGTGTCCTGGCTGGCCAGGGCTCGCTCCAGGCCACCTGCACAAATAACTCATGTGAGTGAGTAATCCACACCAACATCCATCACCCGGGCTGGATGGTGGGAAGGGAAAACCTGCGAGGGAACCCAGCTCGAGCCACAGAGTTCAAACCCAGCTGTGAACTTTCCAAACTTTGGGACTGCTCAAGTTGTGTCGGGCTCATCTCTGCTAGCAACTGGCCCCGTTGTTTGGCCACTGTTTGCTGGTTATTGAGCACAGCTCTGGTGAAGTCACTCCAACCAAGCCCTGTAACCAGAGAGGGCTCTCAGCTCCAGGAGGAATCTCTCCCCCCTCTGGAATCTCATCACCCTCTGGCTGCAGCCTTCCACCACCTGGAGAGTTCTCTCAGTGCCCTGGCTTTGCCATCCAGCATCCCCAGCCCTTGATCCCTGCTCCAGGAGCCCTGGGATAGATTTCAGGAAATGAAGCTAACCCTAAAGATTTTACACTCCCAGATTCACTCCCTGCTGAGGATGGCAACATCAATTAAATCCATAAGAATTTCCTGCTTATTTTGATCCCTTATTCTGACTCTTGTTGATAAAGAGTTTTGGAAAACAAGCAATTTTGCCACTCCAGCTTTTAGCTCCACACTATTGACCTGTTTTCTACAATTCCCTGATTAATACTTATAGAGAGCATTGGAGTTTGAGGGTACTTGATTAAAAAAAAAAAACAAAACCAAAATTAAAGAAAAGACCTTCTTAGATATATACCCGAATTACTACATCCACTGTTGAAAATTGTAATTCAGGCATTAACTTAATTGCTTTAGCAGCCTAATTAGAGTATAGGAGATATAATCAAGAACACGAGCTTGACTCTGACCCTGAGTTACAGATGCCTGTGAAGCAATCAGAACTACTGTCACTTCCATTTCTGGATAAAACACAGAAGGCTACAGATGCTGCATTTCCCATGCTGACCAAAACCTGCAAAATCCATAGATTGGAGACCTCTTCCCAAAAGAAGAGGCAGGAGAGTCACGAGCTCTGCTTTACAGATGGGGCAAGTACAGCAGTGCAAGGAACTTGCACAGAGTTCCAGTGGATGGCTCTGATGGGAAGAGGCACAGTGGTTTGAATTCTACATCACAGGCTTGGCCAATCACTGCCAATATTTGGGTTTAGATCATTTTTTCCTTTGGTAACGCTACCGACATTTTCCGAGACAAAAAAATACATATTCACCACCACAAGGATACTCTGGGAAATTCATTTCATGCCTTCCTTAACTTCTGCAATACCAAAACTTAGATAGCCACACATACTACAACAGCTAAAGCACAAGCAGGAGTTGATTTCTTACCTTGATAAATGCTTATCAAGACCCAGATTAAAAATGTTTTGTATGACAATGGTCGTCCCTGAGTAGGGGAAAAGAAAGACAAAACTCCATTGGGGTTTTCTTTTATGAAAATTCACTTATTGATCAACTTAGAAATTAATAAGAGAATTGGAAGATGATTTGGAAAAATAATTAAATTTTAAAAACCAAGCATCCCTGAGGCAGTGCCCCTTTATTCTCATTTTTCTGGTGCATGAAGGAACTCAGGGCTCCCCCAGCACAACCTGGCCCTTTCTGCACACACAATTAATTCAGTGCAAAGATGCCTCAAGAGTTTAGTCACTGCACTGTGAAATATAAGATGTGTGTACACACACTGATGTGAATACATTAATATTGTATTCTCAACACACACAAATCACCCTCATATTGGAGGCAGATAGATTTTAAAAAACCATCTCCAGCCAACACAGCTATACCAGCACAAAACCCCCTATGTTTAGACCAGGCCTAAGGATGGTTGAAGAATTAGTGGTTTATGACATAAGAGACAAGATCCAAGTGAAACCAGATGGAGACTTATTGAGGCTCTGGAAAAACAGGCTGTGCTGCTCAGAGTATCTGTTTAACAGCAACCCTTGAGGGAAAGGATCTGGGGAAGACTCAGTCCATCCTTTCCTCCAGCTAAGAAAGATGTTCCCAGGCTGCATACCCCACTTATTCAAAACATTTTCCAGGGAGGAAGAAAAAAATTAAAAAGGAACCCAAGACAAGATTTACCTTCTTGATATTTCTATGGTAAACATAAAATAAAGTTTTCTTTGTCTAAGGAGAAGGACTTGACTTAGATGCTAAAGCTACAAAAATGGCACAGCAAGCAAACCTTTAGATCATACTCCAGTCAAATTTCTGTTGAAGAAACTCTGGGATAACCCCCTGCCTCCATCAAATGAGCATATCCCTTCCCCTCTTCCCTTTTCTGCCTTCAGTGCCAAATCCCCAACAATTTCTCTTTCCCCTTTATTATGGAACAAATTGGTAATATTAAATCCCTAGAATTTCCCACAGAATGGAACCTCTACTTGCCCAGCCGTTTTTAATAAATTGCATTTCATGCAGCATTCAATAAACATCTGCCAGGAATTCTGGTTCTATCTGTTGATTCAAATTTGACTTGAACAGAATTTTGCCTGGAAGGGCCTTATAAAGTTCTGGATCTCCTGGCAATATACTTGACTTTACACATTTAGAGTTTCAAATCAAGATGAGGATCTTGCCTTAAAGCAAAACACACAAACAGAGTCTCCCACACCTTAAGAAGATCTTTGTAGAGCTCTGGGTACAACATTGCCACTTCAGATTTCACATCCTTGTCCAGGACAAGAGAAAACACAGGAAACATGGTGTAAATGGTGGAGTACCTGGGAAGAAGGCAGGAGAGCAGTAAATTATCTCAGGGGGAGATGAGCAAACAAATGCTAGGCTCCAGAAAGGAAATACAATATTCTTGAAGTGTCCAATAATGCACACATCATAAAAACTGGCAAATGGAGCACACCAGAGTTTAGCAGATAGGAAAAACCATCAGGATTTATGTGTTCCTTGATTCTTTTTTTTGTGACTTTTGATTGATTGCTTTTTGAGTGGTTTTTGATCAGGAACACTCATACACAAGTGATTGGTTCAAATATTGCAGTGGGTTCTTAATGGAGCCAAGGACTGACCTGTGGCCATCCCAAAGTCTGCTCTACTGCTCAGGGTTGGGTCTGTTTGCATCAGAAGGCAATGGAGATGAATTTGTTGAGTTTTTTTAATTATATACCCAAAAGTTTAAAAAGTCATAATGGGATCACAGTTGCAATGCCCTGTTTTAGACAGTTTTTGGACAGGAATTAAGGTTGGAGTGTCTCTGTTCACTGCCTCTCAGTGCTGTGCACACACCAGAATAACCGTTCCTCTGCTTTTAAAGGGATCAAAGGAGCCTTCCTGGAGGATGGGCTGCATCACAAACACCACAAACCATCCTGCTGAAAGGCTTCTGGAAGTGCCTGCACTGGAAGGGGACAAGGCTCCCATCCAGCTCCTGAAGCAGGGCTGTGAGCAGGGTGGAGATGTGCATGGCTGGCATGTTAACCAGCCCAGAAGTGCTCATTGTGCAGTAAAAAGTGAGCTCTTACCCAATGATGAGGAAGCCTTGGTAGAGAGGAACCGAAGCAAAGTAAAACACTGATGAGAAAACAGCCTAGGAAAGAAATGAGCTTTTTAGGCACTGAGATACTGCAGGAAAAGTAACAGTTTAAAAATACACTCTGTCCAAACTGGAGCATTCCTGAAATGAAGACAGACTAATGGGATATCAACCCTTTTTAGTCCTTTGGAGCAGTTGCTGGTATTTCTCCAACACCAGGAATTTTCTCATGTGTTTTCACACCAAAGTAACAACCTCAAGCCCTAACCCATGAAAAATTTCAGGAGAAGAAATAGCAGCATTCCAAATGGGACACAAGACCTTTCCTTTATGATTTGGCTTCTCCACCTCTGTTTGGAAACCCCTGCTGGCCCATTTACCTGCATGGTGCTGATGCAGAGGCTCCTGTGGATCACAAACTGGCTGAGGGCTGCAGACCTCTTGTAGCTGTTCCTTCCATGGACCATGAGCAAACGGCCCAGGTGCTTGAACTGAGTGATGGAGAAATCAGCTGCCAGCGATGCCTGCTTCCCTTCCTGGGAACCAGAGCAGGGAGAGCACAGTGAGATCATTTCAGCACTGGAAACAAATATCCTGTTATTATTGGGTTATCACTGACAGAATTTCCAGGAATATTTGCAGTATGTTAGGTGAGGGAGAGCATTGCCTCAGTATTTCTCCTTCCACTGTGGGTTTTAAGCAAAGAGCAAAAATATGAGAACTCCCATTTGAACCTTGGCCTCCAATTGCAAGCAACCTCTGGATTCTGATCCACAACACACTTGTTAATGTGACACTCCTATCAAGTCAGTGCTGAACACAAATTCTCAGCCTCAAAAGTTCACACAATTCTGGCTCACTGCAAGCAGAGTCTGTCTGCTGCTGCCAACCCAGTCCTGCAGCTCCACACAGCTCCAGGTGCAGGAATCAGAGCTCTAACCCCGAGTTTGTTTTGCAAACTGATACAAACAGTTTTTAATTGTGCAAAACTAACCACAAGGGCACAAATTCAGTGATTCTGCCAAGAACCAAATAATGAATTTGAACTCCCTTTAACAGTAGTTTCCTTTATAGCCAAATGATTTCTCATGACAGGGCTACTGGTCTGATGATGTTTCTCGTGGGACCTTGTTCCCTTTCTTGCACAAATATCTGAGAATTCATTTAAGAGTTGCTTAAAAAAAACACTGGCCACAGAAATTCTCATTAAACATGAGGTAATCTCACCTTTCCTTCAACCCCAACACCACAGTCAGCCTCCTGAATCATGCTAACATCATTCCCTCCATCACCTGCGGAGCAGAGCACAAACAAAACCGGGAATTAAGCAACAGGGGCAACCTGCAACCCCACCAAAGTCATCTGCACCACGCTGTAATATTGTAAGACACACTTAACCCAATCAAACAAAGCAAGATTTTAAACAAAAATCATGAATTTAAGTTTTGTTTTAATAACTAGGTCAGTGATTGATATATCCCACTTGTAGGTGGTACCATTATATCTACAATGCTGAAAAAAAGCTCACAGATTAACAGTGGCACTTCACTTGATCAGACTCAAGCTCTGTTTTGCAAAGATGCCACCTGAAAGGCTGATGAGGAGTTTGGCATGGAATTTCCACGTGCAGAACTCCAATCATCATCTCCACAAAACCACCACTCCCTAAATCCCCATTCCCAGGTGGCATGAGATGAGGTGTCCACCCAAAAAGAAGCAGCTGGAGGTGCCATTCTCCGTGGGCACTGCTCCTGGCTGCTCACTCACCCACGGCACAGGTGAGTTTGCCTGTCCTCTCCTGCAGCAGCCTGACGATCTGAGCTTTCTGCGTGGGGGCGCAGCGGCAGCACACGACAGCGGGGCACTGGCACGCCAGCTCCATGAACTCGTACTCGTAGTACTTGAGGCACACCTGGGCACACACAGCACACACCTGGGTCACCCTGTGCCCACACAGCAGCTGCTCCTCCAGCCCAGGCTGCCCTACTGATGCCTTGGGAGGTTGCCTACAACAGGGGCTGGGCAGAGTTACAGGAATAAAGCAGGGATTTATTAAAAACCCTTCAAAGGATTCACCTTGGGCAGTGCAAGAGCCTGGCTGAGGTTACACCCAGGATGGACTCAGAGTCAGGAGTTTCACACTTTGATCAGTTTGGGCCATTTCCATTTTGGGGTTCACTGCCCAATCCCAGCTCCAGGTTCTGCAGTTCCACCCTCCCAGATTCGCTCCTCAATTCCCTGTTTGCACTTTTTGGGGCTGGAGCTGCAGCAGTGCCCTCAGTTCTCAGGTTGGACAAGGATTGTTTTTTCTAACCACACCATAAGGAGAACTTGCTAACACTTGATGTGAAGTTGAGAATCACACACTAATGCAGTGCAGAAGGTGGGCAATGTGAAAGCTCCAAGTCAAGGCAGCAGTACCTCCAGGGAGTCCCCTGAGATGACCAGGGCACAGTCGTGCTTGCGGCGGAAGGCATTCAGCTCCAGGTGGGCTTCTCCTCGGTTTGTCACCTGGGGGAGCATGGAACTGAGCAAGCTGTGCCTCACTGGGGTGAGAAAACAGCAAAGATCCCAGGGGGAACGAAAGTGACACAGCCAGGACAGGCAGCACAGCCAGCCTGAGTAAGGGCATGCAGTCACAGAAATAAAAACTTGGGGTAGAAAGCTGGGCCAAAGGAATAAAAATACCCTGCTGGGAAGCTGCTGTGATCTCCCAGCCCTCCTGTCCCAAACCTGGGCCCCTTGAGAGGCTCTGTGGGTGTTACTCACTAGTCTGAATATATGGATGTCCTGTGTCCGTGTCACCAGATGAGCGTTCTTGGCTGTACACGTGGCTGTCTCCAGCTTATCCCCTGTCAGCATCCACACCTAAACCCCAAACATTGCATGTGTTAAATCAAGCTCAGCAACCACGTCTGCAGGACCTCTGCAAGTACCACCTGCCCCTTCAGGCTTATAAAAGGACTGTTAAAATACACATACAAATGATTCTTCTAAAAAACTTCTATTTCAAAACACACAAGAAAATTCCCACAAGTGAAAGAAAGCAAAGCTCTTAAAGAGGCTGAGACACAAAGGAAGTTACAAACTCTGTGTAACATTTTTCCCACCTGCAATATTTCAAGATTCTGCTGATAAACCCACAAAATGCAAGCTAAAAAATGTGTATTTGTGTGTTAATGTGTCCCTCCCCAGCCATTTCTCAACCGAGCCCTGCTGCAGAAAGATCCCTCCTGGCCCAGCCTGAAATGTGGATGATGCAACTGGGGTTAGCTCAGTGCTGATGTGTACGTTTGGAACACACTCTCTTGGTTGAGGTTTTTTTTTTTTAGATTATTTTTTTAAATCTACACTGCTCCTTTTATTTTGTGCTGGTGAGGGGAGGGAGTTAGAAAGCAATGTCAGCAGCAATGGCTGGGAATTCCTTCTCCAGTGTAAATATATCCCAGTGACTTTGGTTTTTTCCACTGGTGTTTTTATTCCTTCAAGACACTGCCCAAGAATATCTAATGAAAAATACAAAAACCTTAAGAAAACCCCAAAACATCAACAAAAAAACCCACACAAAGACTCATTTATTTGTTCATGAACTGCAAGACCCCCTTCACTCTGGATTTCTCCTCACGTGATGAACATTGCAGTGCAAGGAGTGCTCAGCCCATCCCACAGCTCCAGCCAAGGTGAGGAGAAAGGGAAAAGGGAAAACTTTTGGAGTGCTGGGCCAGGACTACAAAGTCATTGAGAACTCTGATTCCCCTGCTCTCCCTTCTCTGCTGAAGTCTCTGTTGTTTACAGGGATGGCCCCAAACAAAAAGCACTTTTGGAAGCTCATCCCAAAACTGAATTCCCCTTCCTATCTCAGCCCCAGACCCACAGCCCTGCTTTGCATTCACAGCATAGCTTCAGATTTTTGCTCACTTTGCAACTTAAAGCAGAGAAACCACAACAAGACCTTTCACCTACTTTTCTTACCCAAATCTGAACGTTTAATCCATTTTTTACCCTTTTTTGCAAGGCTGACAAAGTTTTCAGAGAGAGAACCTACACAGAGAGCCCAGCAGCTCCCTCACTGCTGAGCACAGCTCAGGCTGTAGGTGTGGAGTCACAGATGATGGAGCCCAGAAAGCTGGAAAAAAAAAAATCCACTCCCTGAGCACAGCTCAGGCTGTAGGTGTGGAGTCACAGATGATGGAGCCCAGAAAGCTGGAAAAAAAAAAATCCACTCCCTGATTCTCTTGGCTCAGACTCCCCTCTAGTGGCTACAGAAAATGTGGATATCATCCTCAGCTCCAAGCCCAGCACAGAGGTTCATGCACCACAAACCAAACACAGCCAAACCTGCCTTGTTTCATGCAACTCCCTGAAAGAAGAATTGCCCAAAAATCTCCTGTTGGACCTTCCCTTGTGCCCACACGGTTCCTTTCTCTGCAGGAGGAGCCAGAACTTGAAAAGCACAAGAGGTGACACACTCATGTGTCAGGATTTACTACTGTAGCATGTTCTGCTCCCAAAGTGATGTTTAAAATATCAATTTTTAACTGAGTGTCACACACCAGAGGGTCTCTGAGTGCCCGGGGGACAGTGCCATGCACTCCAGAGGGTCTCAGCTCCTGCTGGAGCAGCCCTGGCTCAGGCAGACCTTGATGCCAGCGTTCCTCAGCGTCTCCAGCGTGGGCCTGACGTCGGTCTGCAGCTGATCCTCCACCCCAGTGAGGCACAGCAGCTCCATCTCCATCTCCAGGCTCTCGATGACCGTGGCCACTTTGAGGGAGCGGTCGTGAACACTCAGCTTGGCCTGGACATAGCGGGCCTGGGGACACAGAGCACTGTGGGGTCAGCCTCTGGGGACACACAGCACCGTGGGGTCAGCTTTGGGGACACACAGCACTG
Source organism: Toxostoma redivivum (assembly GCA_013397375.1). Classification (NCBI taxonomy): domain Eukaryota; kingdom Metazoa; phylum Chordata; class Aves; order Passeriformes; family Mimidae; genus Toxostoma; species Toxostoma redivivum. The sequence goes on from VXBI01004090.1 coordinate 440,206, forward strand.
TGGGGTCAGCTTTGGGGACACACAGCACCGTGGGGTCAGCTTTGGGGACACACAGCACCGTGGGGTCAGCTTTGGGGACACACAGCACCTTGGGGTCAGCCTCTGGGGACACACAGCACCTTGGGGTCAGCCTCTGGGGACACACAGCACCTTGGGGTCAGCCTCTGGGGACACACAGCACCTTGGGGTCAGCCTCTGGGGACACACAGCACCTTGGGGTCAGCCTCTGGGGACACACAGCACCTTGGGGTCAGCCTCTGGGGACACACAGCACCTTGGGGTCAGCCTCTGGGGACACACAGCACCTTGGGGTCAGCCTCTGGGGACACACAGCACCTTGGGGTCAGCCTCTGGGGACACACAGCACCTTGGGGTCAGCCTCTGGGGACACACAGCACCTTGGGGTCAGCCTCTGGGGACACACAGCACCTTGGGGTCAGCCTCTGGGGACACACAGCACCTTGGGGTCAGCCTCTGGGGACACACAGCACCTTGGGGTCAGCCTCTGGGGACACACAGCACCTTGGGGTCAGCCTCTGGGGACACACAGCACCTTGGGGTCAGCCTCTGGGGACACACAGCACCTTGGGGTCAGCCTCTGGGGACACACAGCACCTTGGGGTCAGCCTCTGGGGACACACAGCACCTTGGGGTCAGCCTCTGGGGACACACAGCACCTTGGGGTCAGCCTCTGGGGACACACAGCACCTTGGGGTCAGCCTCTGGGGACACACAGCACCTTGGGGTCAGCCTCTGGGGACACACAGCACCTTGGGGTCAGCCTCTGGGGACACACAGCACCTTGGGGTCAGCCTCTGGGGACACACAGCACCTTGGGGTCAGCCTCTGGGGACACACAGCACCTTGGGGTCAGCCTCTGGGGACACACAGCACCTTGGGGTCAGCCTCTGGGGACACACAGCACTCTGGGGTCAGCCTCTGGGGACACATGGCAAGGTCAGTCTTTGGGGTCACAGAGCTGCCCAGCCCCAGGGGGGAGCAGCCAAACTCCCTCTGTGGCCTTCCACCTGCTCCAGGGAAAGGTGTCCCTGTGCACCTTGGAATTGCATCCTCTTCAGGGCACCTTCCAACCCAACTCTGGGTCTGTGATTCAGAGGTGGAACCTGGAAGGGCTGGGGAGTTCCAGGTGCCTGTTACAGACTAAGGTGGAAAATGCTTCAGGAGCTGTTGCTGCCTTGTCCCTGGGCAGTCCAGGAGGGCACACAAAGCCCTGGAGTGGCACCTGCAGAGAGCCTGCAGCTCCCTCCACCACAGGCAACACTCCTAGAAACACTCCACATGTGGAACCTGGGTTATATTCTGGTTATTTGCAGTTTCCCTGGATGTCAGAATGCAACACTAAAAATGAAAAACCAACACATTTCCCAAAATTTTCATCTAACAAATGATGAGGATTTCCAAAATTTATAACCACAAGAGACTACAAGGCAGGATTCAGGAACTGCTTGGAAGGGTTCTTGCTGGGATAAACACTTCATACCTGTCACTTGAAAAGCAAGTTTGATTAAAAGAGTATCAAGACACTTTAGAACAACAATTCTAGCAGAGAGCTGGGAGGTGAGAGGCAGCATTATCACAAGAGTTTTGTGAGAATCACTTCAGTGATTCTTTGTTTAAAAACAAAGGGGGGAAAAAAACCAAATAAAAACTTACTTCAAAGTCTTGATACTGCTCTTCTGTCAGAGACTTCTTGGCCACGACGAGAACCCTCAGGCCTTCCCGAGCCATGTTACCACACTGCAAAGAAGGAGCACATTGTAAACCAGGAATTGCAGCTCCACTGAAATGATTTATGTACAGCAGTGTGGAGATGGCAGTGTAAGATAGCAGGTTAAGAAAATAACCATCCCATCTGAGCAACCCCAGAGTCTGTAACATCTGATAAAGTGCATGATAAACTCGAGAGGAAAGAGGGGATCTGCAATGCTTTGTGACCCAGCCCAGTGATCAGGAAGAAAAATGTCCTCTGCTACACCAGGGTGGCAAATACAATCCCACTGACTGTCTCTAAGTAAAAGGCCACAAGCTTGAGATTTGTAGACTTCACATCTTTGGCAATTAACTCTTTAAAATAAGACCAAGTTGTTATTATTCATCTGAACACCACAGAATCAGTAACTGAAGCTACTGCTGAGGATGCCCCTGGATCACAGAAAGTGTCCAAGGCCAGGCTGAAGAGGGCTTGGAGCACCCTGGGGTAGTGGAAGGTGTCCCTGCCATGGCAGGGCTGCAGTGGGATGTGATTTAAGGTCCCTCCCAACCCAAACCATTCTGGGACTCCATGAACTCTGTGCCACCATTACTGCTAACCTGACAAACACACCCCAGTACAAAGCTGCCAAATGCACTTTTGAAATTAGACCGTTCAGGCTAAAACAGACCCAAACACAGAATCAAGCCCAGGACAAATCTGGTGAGTGTCAATCAGTTTTGAGCAAAACCCATTTTATTTATAGGACTTATTCTACATTAAACATGCTGATCTCGCCACTGCTCATGTGGATGTATTTGGCTGAGGATTAATCCAGTGAATTCCAGGAGCAGTGACCTGCTGGCTTGCAGTGTTTCAGCAGGAGCAGCCCTCCCTACCTCCTCCTCCAGCCAGTCGTTGTACTGCACGATGCCAGCCATCACCACATCTGCCCCCTTCATGTAGAACGTGATCTCCCCCGAGGATTCATCCTGCAGAGACAGCACAGACACCCCCAACCTCAGCTGGGACAGCAGGAACACAGTGAGGGAGTTCCCAGCACAGCAGGCACACCATTGTCTGCTCTGGGCACATGAAGGGCCACCAGCTCAGCTGCTGCTCTGGGGCCAGGAGATGCCTGCTCAGTCCAACTCAGCCCCTCAGAGCAGGAATGAGTGCTTTAGACAAGGAGGATGAGCTTTTGAATCAGCATCTCCACACAGACAGACCCCTCCCAGCCTTGAAACCTGAATCCCTGCTTACCTGACACAACAAAACAGATGCACAAAGCTCAGCAGAGCAAAACTCACTCTGATTTACCTGCTCTGCTACACCATATGGAATAAACATAATTGAAGCTCATGCCTGCCACAGAAAGTTCAGATTGCTGCCTGCCTTATCTGATACAAGGAGTTTATAGGCTGCAAGCAAAGCATATTTACACTACCACAAATCAAAAAGTCCCTTCTAAGCAGGCAGGTATGTAAGGAAGCCACAGCTCTCAGTATTACAAGCTAATGGAAAGCCTGGCAATTTCCTCAAAAGACACAAAACAATGAGTAAGGAACAAACTGCTCTGTAAACCAAGACAGCCACCAGGGATAGGAGGAAAACAAACTTAAAATGCAAAACAAAAAAGCCCAGGAAGGTCTGAAATAAACAGCTGTGAATGAAGGGGCCAAGTACTTCAGGAATAAGAGGAATGAAAAAAAAAGCAAAGTGGACACTTCTCCAATCTCTCACCTAATATTTGGGTCAGTCTGTTCCACCATTACAGAAATTAGTGGTGGAGGTTCTCACACATAAATAGATTAAAAGCCCCAGGTCCTGTGGCACTGGCAAAACAGAGTTTAAATCCACAGCAAAAAAAAAAAATATTGGCATAATATAGCTCCTGATGTGGACACTAAAACTGCAAAGAAAAGGAGAGTCTTTGCTGAGGAAATTAAGAAGTAGCCAAGGATAATGAAGCTTCTTTGCTGAATATTTTTGCCAAGCTCACAGAAATATTCACAAGGAAGATGCTCATAATGAACAAGTGTGGTTTCCAATGTCCTGGAACATCCAGCCCTCACAGAGTGATACACATCCCACATCCCCAGAGGAAAACGGGTGTCACTCTTCCAAAACAACCAGAATCTGCTTAAATAAAACACACCACTTCTGGCAGCAGCCAAAGGTAAAGGTTTATCTATGAAATTATTTGATTAAAGAGTGTCTCACAACATCTCTGTAGGAAACTGAATCAAGACTGCACTTCCCGTGCTGCAGAGCTGGCTTAAGAGAGTTTAGATTTTTTGTCCAATATAAATACTGTATCAGCTATCTCCTTGCATTAGTCATTTCCTCTGCCCGAGTTCAGGGGGAGGTTAGTGCGTTCTCAGATCATGGCAAGATCACTCTATAAATCTGCACACAGATTTGCCAGTTATATTGTTTTGGGGAAGCATCTTTTTCCACCATGGTCTGCCTCTGGCCATGGTTCAAAGGCTCCTTTCAATTCCAGATATGACAATAGCACTATCTCTGCTCCACAACAAAGATCATTCCACAAGGGTAAGGGGAAAAAAAAGGCAAAGAAAACGAAGAATGGAAAATATTGTGGTCAAACAAACAGGCCTTCTTCAAAGAGGAAGATAAGTCAGTGCACACTCTGGTGAGGAGGCTGCTTGGGTAGAACAGGATTTCTTAGAACTGAAATAATCAGGTACAGAACTGACAGCTGAGTGCAAGCAAACACTCAGATATTGCAAAAATATCCCAAACCAGGCAGCATCTGGGACTTGTTTTCACTATTAACTATTAATAGCTTTATTTCCTAGCAGTTGTGCTGGAGATCTTTTCCTGGGGGCAGAGCAGACAGGATGTGCAGGGACATGGTGCCTGCAGGGCTGGGCTGCACACAGGAACCTCTGCTCACTCTGTCCCCAGGCTGGGCAGGAAGCTGAATTCTCACAGGGGCTCTCAACAACCCAAAAAATTACAGTTTATAAGGACAGGCAATACCTGTGCAGGTGAGCAGAAATTAACCCTTTGGGTTCTGCTCACTGCAGTGCTGAGTGCAGCTTCATCTCCCTCCCTGGGTGTATTTTCTTCTGGATGCTTCCTGCTGCTGTCCCTCCCCCTATTTCTGTTTTTAAACAAGCAGCACAATTTAGGAGATGCACTGAAAAGGTGAACACCCTTCGAGCTGTGGCTCAAACCAAATGGAGTGCCTACACATACACCCATATATGTTTAATTAAACAATTTTTACTTGCAAACTACCTATTTATAAATGCTTTTTGTTTTGTTTGTTTGTTTGTTTTAATTAGAAATTAAAACCCTGCTTGAAAATATTATTTTGGAGTATACAGAAATGTGGCAAAGTAATACCCAGGCAGTCAGCATCTGCCACTCAACCCTAATTCTGCACAGGGCACACAAGGGAGCTTTAGTGGCTGAATGGTTTCAAAATAAAGACAATTCACAGAGAGGGACCAATGCTTCTTTAAAGGAATTTACAGTCAGGATCTAGGCCTGATGTTGCTCCCATTGACCACAAGTGGGAGTTTTGCTGGTTTTGCCTAAAATGCAAACTGCAAAATCTAAACAGAGAAATATGAACTAGAAACCTTTTGCTTCCTGGTGAGGGAGGAGATAAATAATAGGTAATTTAAAAGGAATAAACTTCAAATCAAAGAAGAGAAAAGAAAAAGGAGCACTCTTACACTCATGATAAGAAAATTTCAGGGCATTCACTTCTGTTGAGCATAAAAACACAATTTAATGAATCTCACCTTGACTTTGATGGTTTGTCCACCTCTCGTATCTTTGATAAAACAGCATTTCATCAAAAGCTTGCACTTGCAATAAAAGCAATGGGGAGGGAGGTTCTTTAGCCCTCTCTCTTTTCTGTTGATAATAATTTAACTCCAGGTCATGAAAAGATTGCCCAAGGTCTCCAGATAATTTTCATTACAGAAGTAATTAATCTGAAGCACTGGCACTTGCTGTGCTGACCCGGGTGCACACTGTCCTTGTTGCAGGTATCCCCTGCAGCACAAGGGAACACTCAGTGTTTGTCCAATGCATTCCCTGGATCTGGGATTCCCAGATTGAACACAGTGATGAGTCTGCAACAGCTCACTTCCCCTGCCATCCCAGCTCTTGGCCACGTTTAAACACATTTAAAGTCTTCCCAGTGTTTCATGTTGTGTGCTGCCCAGGCAGGGAGTGGATTGCCCTGGCTGCTGGCACCCCAGCCCTGCCTGGCTGCCCTCCTGTGCTCTGGTGACACCCCTGAGCAGGGAGGTGAGCCCTGGGGCCCTCCCAGGTGTGGCTGTGCCCCAGCCTGCCCTGGCACACCCGCCCTTACCCGCACAATGATGCCCATGCGCTTGCTCTCGTAGGTGAAGGGGAAGATCTGCAGGATGGTGAAGTTGAGGATGTGCCCCCCCGGGCTCCTCAGCTGCACTGAGGACTGGTCTCTGCCCACGAGAGTCAGACCCACGCTCTCTGTCCACTGCACCAGGGCCACCTGAAGGAGAAGGGCATGGTGAGAGCTCCTGGCACAACACACTCCCCGAGGGGAGGGACAGCAGGAGGCTGCAGAGAACTCCTCAGTCATTAATTCATCAGGCATTAATTCATTAGTCATTAATGGTGCCATCAAACAGATTAATTGATAAACACAGGTGTCCCTCCATGGCTCTTCCTAGTGGCTTTTTCCAGATCCAGTCCCAGTGTTGGCAGGGTTTGGGCAGCCCAGCTCGTGTCTGATGCAGCTGTGGCACTGCCCAGGGTCACCTCCCTGCCTTCCACTGCACACCAGGGATTTCCCCATGGAAAGGGTGCTCAGGCCTTGGCAGGGGCTGCCCAGGGAGGTTTGGTGTGCCCATCCCTGGAGGTGTCCAAGGAATTCCTCAGGGCCCTGGGCTGGGGGCAAGGTGGGCACTGGGCATAGCTTGGATTTGATGTTCTGGGAGGGCTTTTCCAATCTAAATGATTCCATGATTTCATTCCAAGGGATAATCCTCAGCAAAGGGCAGGCACTGGAATCCTCCACCCAGCCCCAGGGTGCCCAAACCTCCATGGGAGCATCAGGGAAATCCCTTCACAAACACTTTTGGAAACAGTGATTTCCCAGCTTGTTGTCTATGAAATTAAGAATTCAAAAGGATGCATCCACCCTGGATTTACAATTTCCATGCCAGAAAACACTAATGCAGCACATTAAAAATTCATATTAAAAAAGCCCCAAACAAAACAAGCTCTGTGTGTTCAGTAGTAACAGCTCATCAACAGATTTCAACAATTTTGCAGTGATCAGCAAGACAGCTGAAGGTTGGCTGAGACACTTCTCAGCAGAGAACTCTTCTCCCTAAACATTAAAAAACAAATAAACCCCCCAGAAAAACCCAGAACAACCCTCAGATTGTTCAAGATTTAACTGAAGTGACGTGGGCATCATTTTGACTGCATTATTATCATATTTATATTATTATTTCAGGACCTGAGTTCTCTACAAGCTCTCACTCAACTGCAACCAGAGCAATTCCAGAAGACCAAAGCCTTTATTTTGCTTCCCTGAGAATGCCCCAGAGTGCCCAGCTCAGCTGACACATCCATCTCAGCCTGAGCTTGCTGAGATTTAACTGCAGAAGCTGTCTGGGCAGTAACAGATGGAACAGCAGCTGACACGAGCCCATCTATCACTGGCCCCCAGAAAGGATCAAGGGATCCTTTCCCTAAACAGACATGAAATACTGGAAGTGTTTTACAGTGACATTTTCAAAGGCACAAAAGTGCTGGGCACATGGTTGCTGTCGACTTGAAGGTTAATTATCCCTTCTGCCTTTCAGGTTCTGCCTCTACTGCCTCAAGCGACCACAAATGCCTCAGTTAAAAATGGAATTGATTTTGGGAAATCACATACAAGAGGTACAAATAAAATTAGAACCTGTAAATACTTGCACCAAGTTGAGATTTTATTAATTAATTGATACAATTGGGACTAAATGAAGAAGCTTTTTGAACTCAGCTCCTTTTCATTCAAAAGCTCTAAAGAGAACCTAAACCAAAGTTTTCCTTTCATAAAGTAGTCTTAAATTGTGAGATTAAAATTTAAAAAAAAAAGTAATTGAGTTGGCTTTGCCTTGAAAGACCTTTAAGTCAATTTGAATCAATATTTGGCTTAATATTAACAAGTTTGTGCAGGCTTACTCACAAAGATTACAACAAATCAAAGGCTCTTTCAAGCTTATCTTTCTCAAAAGTTTCTTCAAGCCATCCTCAGTGCATTAAAGTGTGCAGTTAGATAATCCTCCTAGCAGCCTCCCAGAGCAGAGATGGAGCTTGGCTTTCTAATACTCTGGTTAATAAATAATTATTGGGAATTATTTCCAGCATGATGCTGTGTGATGTTCAGTGTGTGCAGCCCTGGCTGTTCTGCCTGTGTTGGTGAGTACCTGGAGGTACAAACCTCTGCTCCCAGCTCAGCCTGGTCAAGATCTCTGCATCCCTCCTTCCCTGCCAGCATCTCACTGCAATCATACAGAGCTCTGGAAAGCACAGCCGTGTGCAGAGGGACAAATGGATGAGGTGGCACCAGGGGACAACTCCAGCCATGGCACCAGAAGCACTGACAGCACTTCTGGCACTGTCTGGGATGGGATGGATGGGATGGGATGCACATCCCAGCTCCACATCACACAGAACAGGTTTGTCCTGCCCCCTGCAAACACGGAACTCAAGGTGCTCTCAGCCACAGCAGAAAGATGAGAAATATTCAAGATGCAAAAGTATATTTACAACTTAAGAGGAAGGAGAATTAAAAGCAGGATTGAAATCCCTTGAACACCTTGAAGGGAGCCCATGCTCAGTGATGAGGGAAATCAAAGAGGTCCCTGGCAACATGCTGCAGCTCCAAACAAGCCAGGCCTGATACAATCTGAGCATTTCAAAGCACAGCAGCCAGCACAGGATCCTCCAACTTTGCTCTCTCCGACAATTAAATTACCCAAGCCACCACTGAAGTGGATATCGACTAATAAATTTCATTTTCAAGAGACAAATTGATCCTTCTGTGCCATGAGCTCTCTGCAGGGTCCCCTTTGGGTTGCCTAGGCAGGCAGACAGCAGGCAGGGACCAATTGATCCTGCACCCTTTCATGTCCTGGCAGCTGCCGCCCCTGTCAGGGTTAAAGACTGTTTGCCCAGGAATCCCAGGCACTCTTATCTCTGATCAGATTATATCTATTTCATTTCCCCTGTTAGTTACTGTATGGCTACAACTGACAACTGGCTCACAGAGCCCCAAGGCTGTAACTGATATCTGAATAAAGATACTTCAAGACTTCTAAATGGCAGCGTGCACAGGAAACAAATTTAGGAAATCCTGCTTTCTGTTACAGGAAATGAATCCTATGCCAACTGGTAGAAATTACCCTTGCTGTTAAAGTAAAGAGAATACAAGTTTTTGTACTCATTTCATAAACTGACCTTCCCTGCCATGGCAATATTTTATTGATATAGGATTTCAAAGGCTGGCTTTAACAGGAGTCCAAAGCCATTCCCCTACAGGGAATGTTATTTAACAGCATTACTCCCTTCTCAAGGACTCCACTTGTGTAGCTCCTGCATTTTGTACCATCTAGGATGACATACTGAGCATGGCTAAATAATATTTGTATATCTAAGACCTACAGACAAGATTTCCTCAGTGCAGCAAAGCATATCTAATTTCTGAACCTGCTGTAATTCTCTACTTAAGATATCACAAGAAAGGAAAAAAGAATTTAAACAATAATCTTGGAAGGATTAGTTATCATGCTATAGTAAAACAAATAAACAATATCCCCTGGGTATTTCAGACAAATTGCTGTGTAAATATTTTAAGGGCAGAACAGTATAAAGAGCAAAAGCAAAAAAAAAAAAAAAAAAAAAAGTCACTGACTTCACTATACACCACAGTATATAGATAAATAAACAGAAACCTGTGCAAAAATATCCTGCAAGCTTTAGGATAAAAAAAAAACTTAAGATGCAGATCACAAAAATTACCATCTGGAAATCATTCAGAACTGGTTTCAGTGCAAAGGCAGTCACTTTCTGCAGGCTGCCTCTTCAGGGGAGAGCAGCAGGGAAGCAAACCCTGCCCCAGCCCAGAGGGGACAGGACACCCACACCCTGCCAGGGAGGTGCTGCTGGAACTTCACTGCAGCCACAGCCATGCAGGGGGCACAGCAGAAATGCAGCTTTTGGATAATGCACAGAAGAAAATGAATATATATTAAAATGTCTATGAAATGAATGAATTGCCTGCTTTGGGAGAAAAACACTACAGGGAATATTTTGAATGTAAATGTGCAAACCAGCTCTGTGCCACTCTTTCAGTGGCACTACAGCCCCAAAATCCTCACTCAGCTGGGCTGCCAACAAGGGCATTTCATTCCATGCATTATTCCATTTCATTCCATGCATATATTCCATTCCATTATTTTTCTAACAATGAGGCAAACCAGCTTCTCTGCTGATGGCAAAGGTGGGAAGGTTATTAACAGAGGCAAAGCTGGTTTGTTTGAGGCAATACATGGGAGAAATGGAGACAAAAGGGTGATTTGATCTCACACTGTCAGTGGGATTCTCAGGGGAAGTCTCAAACTTCAGTGTCTCTCCAGCACTGAGAAAATGTAATTGTACAAATTAATAAAAAGCAAAATGTGTTACTTTTGTGGCACTAAAAGGTATATCCAAGAAGTATAATCAATACATGAAACTACATTTTATTCCTCCTGTCTTTGGCACAGAAGGAAACAATGCTGTAATTACAGCTCCCAAATTCTGCAGGGGGTGGCACACAGCACCTAAACTGTAAATCCTATATTGAACCTGATTTCTCAAATGCTCAGTAGAAGTCTCCAGTGAGTCTCTGAAGAGCTCTAAAGCTTCTCCTCCCTCCCAGAATTAACCAGGGCACTGGCTCTGCCCCCCTGCCTGTGGGATGTGCCATGGTTACAGTGATTTTTACAGCTTTGCACTGGGCTGGAAGGTCATACACCTCACAGAGCTGAACTGTGGGAGCATTCCAACGCTCTTCCACAAGCTGTCCTCTCCCACACAAGATAAAATTGCTCATAATTTACCAAATGTGCTCAAAGGGATTCACGGCATTGAAATGAAAAATACACCCTGGACAAAAGGTGCAGAAACAGGGGTAAAATTCTGAGGTGCAGAGGGAGAGATACCAGTGTAGAACTTCAGGCAGAAAGGCAGAACATCTGAGAGGGCACTCATGGGCTATTCACAGTTTATCAGAGCAATAACCACATTAAAATATCATCCCTTTCTCTAGGGGTTAGTTCCCATAAAACTGCAGAGAATCATGGCTTAAGGCTGTGGGAAAACCCTTCGCAGTAGGGGTGAGTAAAAAATCACCCCCAGAACCCTCCAGTTCCAGCATGGTGATCATTGCCAGAAAGTTCTCTGCTTCCCTTATTGTCACTGGCTCCTTTTTGCTGCAATAATTTTAATATTCCTAACTGCCTTTCCCTATTGGACCCCCTCCCTCAACTCCACCCTAATTCCTCCCCTCCTCCAAGTTTATAAATACCCCTGCCCTGCCCTAACACTTTTTACCATTGTCCTCACATATGGAACAACCTCCTTGTGCCATCTTTCCTGGTTTGTTCAGTACACACTGTTTGGCTTGCTGTTAGTTATTTTCTAGTATTCAAGTGTCGCCCTCGTGTTTTTGGCCTTCTGATGTTGATACATTTCTTTTACACTTTCTCATACTCTTTTCTGGTAAACAAGAATTGTTTACATTCCTCTTTGGAGGAAGCAAGCATTGACTGACATTGTGATGAACCAGTGGAGTTGAGAGGTCTCATCATCACTGTCCAATCCATGCTCATTGTTAGATTCCTTTAAATAGACATATTTTAGAAATAAAGCTCTCTTTTCCTGCATAACCAGCTTGGAGTCAGGTGTATCTGTGTGTCACAACAACATTAAAGCTTTTTAGTTCCTGAACAATTGATTTCTGCATAAAATCTCTTGAGTTCAGTGAAACCACTGAGCTAGGACTGACCAGAGGCATCACCCTTTGCTAAAGCAGAACACATCCCCCAGGAACCGCGGGGTTTTGGGGTAACTGCAGGCTGACCTCGTCGGGGCTGGAGGCCTGGTACACGCGGCAGGAATCCTCGTAGTGGCGCTCGGCCTCGGCCTGGTCGGTGACGCCGTTGGACTCGTAGACGGGGGTGACGTTGTGGCACAGCGCGATGGCCTTGACGGCCTCGTGCACGCGGCTGCTCATGGTGCGCCGCACCTTGGTGGCCAGGGACAGCCCCTTCACGGCCGGCGGCTCCTGCGGCTGCTGGGGACAAGGGACAGCACGACACAACACGCTCTTACTGCGAGGGAACGTGGTGGTTGATGCAGGTTGTACAGACTGTACAGGTCCGTGTCCCCACAAACCAGGCACGGCTCAGTTTGTACAGATCTGTGTCCCCACAAACCAGGCACAGCTCCGTTTGTTCAGACTGTACAGGTCCGTGTCCCCACAAACCAGGCACAGCTCCGTTTGTACAGATCTGTGTCCCCACAAACCAGGCACAGCTCCGTTTGTACAGATCTGTGTCCCCACAAACCAGGCACAGCTCCGTTTGTCCAGTTCAGTTTGTTCAGACTGTGCAGTTCCATGTCCCCACAAACCAGCCACACTCTGCCCACACCCTCACTCAGGTCCTATAAGGCCACCTACATTTTGGGACAGTACACCAAGAAAAAGCCCCTTTACTGCAAATCCATTTGTACTTCCATCTCCCTGCTCCTTCTAACCCTCTGCCTTTGAGGCTGAAAAGCACCAATAATTGAGTATAACTACTAGCTATAGTAGTAGTATTGACAGTGGTCAAGCAGTGAAGGCAGAAATCTGAAATCAATGGGAAACACGACACAACACATATCAGATCAGCCCAAGGAAAGGGAACAAAACAAATCCCATATTTATCTATTAAAATATTTTTTTAAAAATCTTCTTAGATTATTTGTACTACCAGGACACCAGTGTCCTAAAGGAACCACTTATATGCTTCAAAACTGTATTTGATTTATCTTAATGTTTATCTGTGCTGGAAAGATAGTTGTGTATGATTACCAACTGAGAGCACATCCAATCTCATAAAAGGTCTCACTGCATTTTGGTCACTCTCAAGAAAAAAAGATTGACACACCAACCTCAAAAGACTCAGAGAAACCACCTTTTAACTCCACAAAAGACCAGTGGTTTGGGAAGTTTAGAGTCACTTGGATTTCACATGCAAGAGAATATAATTGGTGAAAACACAAAACAGATGACTCATATGGAGCTAGAAAATCTTAATTACATTCATTTATTTTTAATACTATTTTTAGTATCAGAATGGGAGTCTTCAGATAATTGCACAATTACTAAATTATCCCAGTTGAAGAAGGGACACACAGTGATCCAGTTTCCTGCTCTGTTAACCTTTAGTGTCAAGAGGACAAAAGTTTCACTTCCAGGTCAAAGGGCCACAACATGGTAAAAATAAGAGCAAAGAATAAGAACTACAGTTTGAAATGAATCATGGCCAGCAAATGCTTCTCATTATAAAGACTCTCACTTGAAAGTTTTATAAGACATATCCATTACCAGGCTAATTCCACATGTAATTTTCTACACTAGTGATTAGGACCCATAAGATGTTCAAATGTACTATCACTGCTCATCAGCACTGCTGCCAAAACCCAACAGCAAAGCCTGAGCTGAAGTGACTCAGTCACTGCTCACACACTGGGCTAAATCACTCACCCAAATGTTCCTGACAAATACTGGACACTTGGGCAAATAATTAACCAGAAGTCAAGTTTTCTCTAAGGTTTTAGTATAAAATGAAGGCAAATAAAGCTGAATTCTGGGGGTTATGGTGGTTTTGTTTTGGTTTTTTTAAGTACAGTTCTGTCATTGAAGGGTCTCACCACCAAGAGAAGAAGCAAATGATAGGAAGGAGAAAGAAAAGAGCTGGATATCTAAATAAAAGTTATTTTAGACCTCAGCAACAGGACACAGGCACACACACTTGTATGTGATGTGAAACAACCCCCAGAGCATAACAAGCAATTATTTATGCATTAAGCATCCAGTGACCTTCACACTGCCCCAAGAGCAGCTCATAAGCAGATCCCTACCACAATTAATTCACCATTAGCCCAGTGATGTGGAAAGCATTTTTTGGGAGCAGGGAATGGTACCTGTGTGTAGATGCTGAAGATGTGGCTCTGCACCTCGTCCATGGAGTCCAGGCCGTACGCCACCGTGCCCAGGTGGAGCCTCTTGAAAACCATCTCGTTCTGGGTCAGCGTGCCTGGGAAAAGCAGCACCATGGAGTGGGAACAACACCCCCATTCCCTGCACACCCCTGTCCTGGCTGGGCCTCGAGCACAGAGAATCTGAACCTGGGCCAGCAGCTGGGCCAGTCACTGCAGCACTCCCAGCACTGCAAAAATCCCAATATTAACACAACAAACCCAATATTAACAAACCCAAGGGCTCACTCTCCTGGGAAATGGGGGTGTATAAATAACAATAAGATTCACCCCACTGTCAATGCCAGCAGGAGCTGCAAGCATAGTTCTGGTCCCACTAGAACAAAAAAAAAATTGGAAAATACTCCAGTGAGACCAGGATTTCATGTCAGACCAAGCTTTTCATTACAGCTCAGGCCTTCAATTCAAGCTCAGCTTCAAAAGTGTAAGGACAGCAGCAGACAGCTTCTGCCTATACACGTAAGTTATCCTAACCTGGCTTTCAAAACTAGCTCTAAAATGTTGATTTCAATTTTATTTTTACCTTCAGCTTTTGTTTTAATAGCATGCTGTAAGTATTCCTTCAAGTAGTATAATATTCCTGTCCTACCTTACTTATAGCACATTCAGAACAAAAAAAAAAGCAGAACTTGATTTCAAAAACTGATTAAATCATATTGACAAAGTGACAGGAAATGCATATTTCTTCCAGTCCAAAGAAATCTCACATTATTCTCTTTTCCTGGCCAAAACCACAACAAAATCCACACAACATGCCATGACCCAGAGCTGTATTTTCTGCACCAATACCTGTTTTGTCTGTAAGCAAATAGGAAATCCTCCCCAGCTGCTCAGGGATGGTGCTGGAGCGAACCACAGTGCCAGGGATTTTGGAATCTCTGCGGATCACCCAGCTGTACACGATCTTCCCCATGTCCAGATTCACACGTAAACTGCACAGGAGGAAAGAAAGGAAAATAAAAATATCACCAGGTCAACTTTGGAAAATCCTTGTGAAAAAAATCCTTGTGAACTGCCACAGTGCAATGGAAGGACAATGAATTCCACAATGAACCTGAGCTGCCAAAGGAGAGTTTCAGGAGAAGTTTATTCAGTCAGTGCCCTGGTGGCAAGTGTAATTGCACTGTGATTCAAAGACAGATGATAAAATTACAATGAGAAGAGCAGGTATGATTTGAGGGGAAGGTGGACACAGAGTAAGGACAGTGATGGATCCCAGAGAGCAGATTAAAAATGGAGCTGAAATGAATGCCAGTCCTGCACCCAAATTAAGTTATTAATCCACTTACTAATACAGTACAATTCAATATTAAAGTTTCATTGTCCTCTAAATGCATAATACATTACAGTCTATATAAAACATTCTCCTTTTCCATTTTTTGCTTTGCTGTTATCACAGTAACCAGGTAGCTCAAACACTGAGAGAAGGGAATTTAAATGCCTAACCCCCAGCCTGAGCCAGTGAATGGGTTCATAAGCTGACCAAAATCAGCAGAAACAGCAAAGCCATTGTTATGTTTGAACAGTAACTTCATTTCTGCTCCTAGCCTTGCTCAGCTGTGGAATGAGGAACAGTAAGAGCTCAGGTGCCTGTCCCTGATGGAAGGAAGGAGGAGCAGCCCAGCAGGCAGTGCTGGCTGGGAAGCATTGCCAGCTGCCCCCTCACCTGATGGGAATGATGTTTGAGAAGAGCAGCAGGAATCTGATGATCTGCAGGTACCAACGGCCTGCAAAGTGCTGAAGGGCCACCATGACCAGGGACACCACCACCAGAGCCCCAAACAGGATCTTGGTGAGACAGTTCACCTCCAAATCAAAGAGACCGATCTGGAACAGCAGGACAGAGAGATTTCAGGCACACAGTGCAATATTCCCAAAGGCAGTGAACTGCCATTGCATCCCAACAGCCATTCCCCACTAGTCTGCTTCCCTTCTTCCAAAACACTACAAACACATTTACATTTATAATCAATACTCTTGCCAACTTATTAAATGAGATTTCCAGCCCTCAGAAGCTGAGCAGAGGATGCAGAGGTGTGAGAGGACTCACGCTGCCAAAAGCATCCCTGCACCATGTCTTAGCTTTGCTACAATGGAAGAATGCAGCAAAAGAAGCTTTTCTATTCTAACTGGGACTGTCTCATTATAAACATATAAAACAATGGTTTTGACACCTTTAAAAAGTGAGAAGACATGTGTATAATAGGATTTAAAAAAATCAGGAGAAATAGGTTCTGTTATGGTAACTATCTTAAATCACAGGATGGAAAATAGGAATTCTTCCTATGAGGTTGTCTCTGTGGTGTGTGCATAGAGTTTTTGGAAGGGTTTTCTTTTAAAAATTTATCAATTTCTGACCCTTGTTATTTATTGCAAACCTGTTCCTTCACCATACCTTACTTCTTGGGTTGGAAGTATTCATCACACTGCGGAGCTCCCTTCCTGTGTAGAGCACAACTCCCACCACAGTACCTGCACACACAGAGGTTTTTTCCATAAAAACGTTTGTCAGGTGGGAAGGATTTTCAGCAGGCTAATTTCAAAAGCAACCAGAAATTCAAAAAGCTGCTATGTGCAACACAACACCTGTGAAAACACAGACTGGAACAGCAAACATCCTCCCAGGGAGCAATTCAGTCTCAGGGCTGGACTTGATGCAGCATCAAGACTCCATCAGCTCATGGCAAGAGCAGCCAGCTCTGCTCTACTTCCCCTGAGCCCCTTTTGATCCACTTGTCTCTCCACACTATAAATAAAAGCTGGTAGGGATAGAGGAATTCTTGGATCTCCTCCCACCACTTGGAATCCCACTTTGGTGCTGCCTTCTACCAGAACCTTCATTGTGTGTCAGAATTAAACCAGCTCTGGGCTGTGGTTGTTTTTTGGGAAAGGTTGATACAATCAAAGCAAATCCAATGAATTCCAGAGCTCAAAGACAGAATTACCTTCTTTTAAAATCTACAATTTACTTTAAGTGTTCATCTAAATACTGTTCCTACCACAAAGTGAATCATATCAACTCCTACCTTCCTGTAACAGATGGAGCTGCTGGGAGCTCATCAGTGAATTTGAATGCTCTGTCCCACAGTTGCTAAAGAGCTGAGAGCAACAAAGTTCTCCATTTTCTTCTTGCACAAACATAATTTGGTTTAGCACCAGGAATTACAGGGATTCTATGGGTTTTCTCTTAGAGACTTTGCAAAGAGCCATGAAGAAAAAGCTATCCACCATCAACAGTTTAAAAGCTGCTATTGCCCAGTGTTAGGAGTCTAAAAATGGAGAAAACCAACTCTAAAAAAAGCACTACTGCCAATACATTGCTACTTTATACTCTACTATTCCCCTGCTCTCACTAAAGATCAAAGTTTGAGCAAACTGCAAGTGACTTATTTTTAAATAAGGTTGATTCAAGAGAGGTGGTTTCTAAAAATATGCTGAGAAACATTCCTTTAAAAAAACACCCCCAAAAACAACAACAAATTCCTGGAGCCAGATGGCAGGTGGTGGTAAGATCATCACAATTCAGATCAGCAGATGGCACAGCTACTCCAAATCCACTGCAAACAGTCAGAGCCAGCCCCAGCCCTCCTGCAGCAGATGGAGAAGGACACATTGCTCTGCTTCATCTTACAGGGGCTGCCCCAGTGAAATGGCACCACAACCCCACAGCTTCCCCTCACAGCAGAAGAAAAATAATACCCACATTTTCTCCTAACAGAAATAACCTCCAACATGCTATGTGTTATTACCACAGGAGAAACAGAATTGAGTATTGTATGGATAACCCAGGCAAAATGAGAGGAAGCACCTGCCAGGACTAGAAAAACTTGAAGAGTCATTGATCTGTAAAAAAGGAGTGTTTCTAGTTGGTTTGTGGTCATTTCAAACACTCAATTGCATAAAGCCTTTGAAATTATATTTGCAAATGCACTGTCAAGTCTCTCCACTTGACAAGTTTAATTCCAGAACTGGACTCCAGAATTCCCCTCTCCTCCAGCCACTGCCCAGCAAACTCTGCAAACACACTGGGCAGGAGAGGAACTTTAACTTTGACAAGCCTCTGCAAGGGGGCATTGATTAATCTCAGACCTCGGGAGTTTATCATATCTACGAGTCAAAATCTGTCAAAGACTTGATTTTTTTTTCCTTTTTTAAGAGTATATAGGACAAACTCAATGGAAGCACTTACCTGGAAATCTTTCATCTCAGCTTCTGTTCCCAGAATCCATTTGACACCATTTCTGTTACAGATTAGGATGTCAATGTGCTCAGCAATTAAGTGCTATTCTGCTCCTAGATGCTAAAGAAGGGCCCCAAAGGCCACTCCACTTCTTTCTCATCTAGGAATGTCCAAGAGGCAATTAAATGTCAGCTCAGCTCCCCAGAGGTGTCAGGACAAAGGGGAAACCTCATTCCAACTGCTAATTTCTCCAACTGACAGAATTATTATTCCATCATAGAAATACCCTTAAAAATTGCTAACATATTCCCTTAAAAACAATTTTATGTGGGTCTCCCCCTTACCTGATGCAATCACTGTGCTGGCCCACAGGGTGTTTTCTATGCTTAAGCTTTCGTTTACTGGAGGGTCACTGTCCTCCTACAACAGGAAAAAGAGAAAAATAAACTTGTCAGTAATGCAAAAGAGCAGAGGATGAGAAGAGGTGTTTGGAGAGGGATGCTGGGTGAGTTGGCAGAGGGATTTCTGCTAGGATGGAGAATTTTCATAAACCCTGGTGAATCTCTGGCTGATTTCAGGCCCATGCCAGCAGACTCACCCTGGTGAAGGTCCCCACGAAGTTGTGTATGTCAATGTTGGGCTCTTCTGCATAGACATAGGAGCGGATTTGCAGCAGGTCCTATTGAACAGACACATCTATCAGTTCCTATCAGTCAGCCACAGCTTAATAATGTACAAAAGTTTTACCAGAATACTCCACCAGGAGTTACTTAGTGTGATTTAGAATTGAGTCCCCCAGAAAACACACCTGGGGCAGCAGAGCAGAGGGCATTTCCTGCGGTGACACCTGAGAGACTCGTGGCACTCACCAGGTGTCTGTGCCCCAGAGAAGGGGCTGCAGGCAGGACTGCAGCAGCCCCCTGCAGGGGTGCAGGGACAGCCTGTGCACAGCTGGCAGGCACAGGGGGGCAGGCAGGGGCTTACAGAGGCCGTGGGCAGGCGCTGGGTGCAGGTGACGGGCAGGCGCAGCTTCCAGTCCGTCTCCCCGTCCAGCTGGTCTGTGCGAAGGAAGCAGGAGCCTGGGGATGAGAAGAGCAGTCAGGGATCTTCCCCTCTGCCCCAGGCACACCTACACAGCTCATGGGATGGCTTCCCCTCCAGGATATTCCTCTCCTTTCTCTGGAAACAGTGCCTGGTTTACATTTGTTAGTAATGGAAGGATGATGTTCCTGCACCACACTCCTTCCCTTCCACTAGGCCAGAATTCTCTGTGCTATACTTTTAAAGACACTTAAAATGTTCCCATTAATCTGTTTTCTAATCCTTCTGATCAAACATTTCCTTATCCCACACTTAACAAAACAAGCCTGAACAGCAACATCTAAAATGCAACCGGATTCATTTAGCCTGGACTCAACCCCTACATTCCTTGATTAGCAAACAAAACTAGAGTACAACATCCTGAGAAGTGGTGGTCCATAAAACCACTTGAGTTCTCTCTCTCTCTCTAAAATTTTACTATTATCTATTTCTCCCACATTTCCAAAAGATAATTTTCTCCAAACAACCAGTGAAAGGTTAATGGCTATTTTGACAATTGGTTCCAGATGTTTACCATTCTTCTCCGACGTCCTCAGGAAGATCATGTCAGCAGGGACCCTCTGGTTCTGGGAGGAGAAGAAAGGCCATTATTGTGCAGGCAGCCCTGCACGCGTGTGCAGCGCCTTCCCCACAGCACCAAAGGCACAAAGAGGATTCCTTTGTCAGCCTGGAGCTTGGATTCAGCTTGCTTTGAATCCTGAACTCGTTTCCCTGCAGAATTCCAAGTGCAGGATAATAACTGGTGCCAGCTCCCACTGACCAGACCCAAGGGTTAGGTTTACAAAAGGGCTGGAGAGTAATTCTAGAAGTATGAAGAAATCTTAAACCAGCACTGGTTTCCTTTCAAGGAGTCCCATGTTAGCAGAGAGGTTGTATCTGGAATCTACAGCTACCAAGTTTCTCTTTTTTTTTCCTGAGTATTTTCATACTAATGCTTTTAGAGGTCATAGCTGCTTGCAGAGAGTGGGTGGGAAAAACCTAAAATCAGTGGGTTAAAAAAACCACATTAAAAGTTGTACAAAGGGGGAAATATACCTGTATATACCAGTACATACAAATGGACCACTGGGGCTCCCAAAACTGCAATGCTTATACCCAAAGAAACACCTGGATGCTGCATTTGCTCCAGGTATTTAACCTGTGTCCAGCAGTCACAGAAAGGACAGGGAAGCTCTTTATCTTGCTACAGTGTAAGTAAAAAATGAGGTTATAGGTGCATGCCTACAGATTTGCCCTCATTTGTAAAGATGATGATGTTATTGGTGAGGTGGGGGAACCCTGTAAAAAGTGATTAAATATTTTAACTTGTGTTCAACACCTGATATTCTAAGCCTATTGTAAATTAAGTAGGAATTCAAAAGATCTCATTTTCTATGGTCTTAAAAAAAAAAAGAAAAAAAAAAGGTTTACACAGGAAAGATGACTATAAAGACAAACCTTTTCCACAATGATGAGGTCACCCACTTGAATGTTAGAGCTCTTCACCTTGACAGTCCCTGCAAAGGAAAGGTGTTGGTGTTAGAGCAGAGCAGGATGAGCTTTGGGGTGCTCTGTGCTGCTCCTCCCCTCCCTTCCTTCCACTGCACTATGGGGTGAAAATGGGAAATGTTTCCACCATAGGAACTGGGCAATGCTGCCCTGTCAAACTCTCACTAAGGGCTGGGTGTCCCAAAAAGGGCTGAAAGCCTCTCCTGTAACAGCTCCAGATCTCAGCCCCGGCTGCAGAAAGCCCCAGCCACTCCCCAACCATAACTCTGCAACAACTCCTAAAACTCCTCTTTGTACTGCTTAACTCAGCAACTCAGAAATACTTTCAGCATCAGGCAGATGACAGAGCAAGAACAGAAAGTTCAGTTACAGCAGGGAACCATCAGATCCAACTCCTTTTCCTCAGGTGCCTGAAGATGTAAAGCTTGACTCTCAAGCCAAGCTGAAAGCACAATGGGTCCATCCAAAATCCAGGCTCATTTCCTGCCCTGCTGCAGCTCCAGGATCTGGCTCAGCTCTGCCACCTCTCCTCTGCCTCTCGCAGGACCAGCCAAACGAGCAGAGAGCAGGTCCTACAGAAATCATGTAAATATTTATTCCTCTGCAGCTGTCAAACATTTCCCAGTTGCTTTAAAACAGGGGATTAATTTAACAATTGGCTAGTAATTTCAAATCATTAGACAGCTCTAGATTTGGCTTCTCAGACTAACCAGTGATTTATAATCAGTTAATTTGAACCCTGCCTCTATGTGTCTGTTATATTTCAACAAAAGCCTCTTTAATCTGCTGTGATTTGAGTGGAAGTGGGGGAGGCACGTGGAGCTCACCCTGGCAGGGACAACACTCCTACTGTACCTCAAAATTCACGGGCTAACTGGCCAGATAGCAGCTCAGGGGGAAAGCAGGAGGGGGAAGGGAGGGGGAATAGAAATTAGCACAAAGCACAAAGGTCACTGGGATTTTACTACTGGCAGTCCCTTCATTAGCATCCTTCTCAGGATATGCTTCAGTGTTTCTGCTCCAAATTAACAATGAAAGCCATTCTGGGCTGGGGGCAGCCTGCTGCTTTGGTGACACACTGTGTGCTTAACAACATGCTTCATCACTGCTGCTAATAAATGCAGACTTCCTTGCATGCTGTAATTATTCCTACAAATTATAAGCAGTCATGGCCCATTTCACAAATATCTCATAGGTCTTTCGTGGATTCTGGAGTTTGTCTTGTGAGGTGCTTTTTTAGGTTTGTTTTTTTTTTTTGGGTTAAAAAAATAAAAAATAAAATAATTTAAAAAAAGTAAACAAAACGAATGCTGGGCTAAAGACATCTCTGCCGGGGCAGGAAGCAAACCGGGGATTAAGAGTCCATTACGCTGGGGCTTGAAAAGAAAAGCTGCACTCCAAGAGGATCAAAAAAAGCATCCCTGGCAGTCTTCTGTATGGGCTATACAAAGTTAGGTAGTATGACACTAAAAGGGTCTGACAGATAACATCTCTTCCTCCCCTTTTAATACGGTTATTCAGAAAACAACAAAAAGTGCTTTTGAATATTCTCCTGTGCAAAGGAAGGGGGGGCAAAAAAAAGCTGTGTGCTCTCCCCACACAGGCACAGCCATTCCCAACCCAAAGTGCAAAAAAGCTGTGCATTTGTTTAACCATATTTTCTGTATTCTCTCAAAGATCACAAAGATTTATCTGGTGACTGCCAGCAAAGCAGTGCTACCTGCAGGGTTCAGGCAAACTTACTTTGGTAAGGTTTTCCTTAACGAGGTAAAAAAAAAAAATCAATCTGCAAAAGAAAAATTAATGCCTGGACAAAGCTGTAACGTGACGATTTCCTATCATTACGCACATAAAAGGCTTTTGGGATCGTTATTCTGAAAACAGCATCATCTGCTTTAGAATTTTTCCAATATGAGAAAACCCAAAGCAGCTGGAGCAGATTTGTCTTGTTCAGAACCCTCCCAAGCTCAGCTGTTGGAGGGTAAAACAAAGAGGGGACCTTGCTAAGCAGCAGAGTTTTTATAACTGCTGGATAAATGAGATGCCTTTTGGAGGGAGCTAATTCTGCTTCTGCAGCTCCCTGGCCCCGTGGGTGACATCTCTGCAGTGTGCACCACACGTCCTGCTAAGAAGGCCCAGCACCAGATGTTTCCTTTGACTCAGGGCTCCCATAAAGCAACTTACTTGAATTAGTTTTATTTTGATCTTGGGAATTTTGTAATTCCCTCTTCTTTCTGTGGGGAAACTGCCACCTAAACGCTGGATGCTTTCTCATGCATGTTTAAAAGCAGTTAATAGGCACAACTGTTCCATTTCCCACTAGTGCTCTGCTATTTAAGTATTTTTGTAATTATAAACTCCTGTTTTTCTAAGTGAGACTAGAAATGCTTCCTCTAAACACACACAGGTTTATTTAGCATTTATATCATTTTCAGTTTGTATTTCCTTAAGTTAATCAGAATAGAAATTGGTGTTTATCACTTTTTAAAAGGAACTGGTCTTGATCTCTCATTCAAAAAAATCTGTTGTTAAAATTTGTTTGGTATTTGTTTCATTTTTTGCTGTATGCTGATTTATCTTTCTTAAAGAAAAGAAAATAAACATAATCAAATGCAAACAGTTTGCTCCAATTTAAGCTACGGTCTTTGAAATTATCACCAAATCTGCAGCATGATGGATGTACCAGAAAGCAGATAATTTCAAGTAATAAATATATTAGCCAAAAAAGATGCCCTTTGTTGTCCTGTGAGCACTTAAGTCAAAATTTCACAAAAATCTGCAAAGCTGCACTGAAGTACAGATCCAAACACTTAATTTGGAATTAAAGATTAAACCAGAGGTTTACTAAACTAAGTTAAATACATCTGAAAAATAATAAAAGAAAGGGAGGTGGGTTTGTTTGATGTGCTGCACCAAACTTTTGGCTTTTGTAGCCTTATGCTGAGGAGCAGGACTCGCAGAGTTTGGGAAAATATTGGTTTTTTTATGGCTGGTAAATGCCAATGATCTGTATCTTAAGTAGCACCCCTCAGTAGGAGGTCCCTTCCCACTTTTCTGTGGAGTTTCTCTCTATTATGCAGCGTTACCCAGGGAGGGGGGCTGCAGCAGAAGAAAAACAAGCCAGGAATTTGCAGGCACAGTTCGAGCTTTCCATCAAACAGATCAGAACACAGACCCCTGAACACAGGGAGGCTTGTGGCTTTATGAATAGGGGGTTGAAATTTGATTATTTTTTATAACAATCCAAACAACTGTCCTTTAAATGCAGAGCTTTCCACTAAAAAAAAAAAAAAGCTTTCCAGAAGTCTGCTGGTTTCATTATTTTGGAACATAAATGGATTGTCTGGGTAAAAAGATAAAAAGGTTTAGGGTGGAGGCTTCTTTTTGTCATTAGGTCGCAGTACATGGCTGTGCCAAAGCCCATGACCTGTGCTGTTCAACAGCAGCAAAAAAAAAAAAAAACAAAAAAAAACCAGCCCAAGTCCTACTGTCAGCTACTCTGAAAATTAATTGTTCAGATCAGCTGTTCCAAATTTATTTCCATGTTTGCTGCTTCTGAGCTGTTGACACTCTGCCTTGCAAAGCCAGCTCCTTGCTCTGGCTGTACAAAGGGGTGAGAGAAATCAACCCCCAAATTTCCATCCCCAGCCTCACCAGGCCCTTCCCTGCTCCCAGGGAATTCCCAGAGGTGCTGAGTTTCTAATCAGTGAAAAAGGAGATGTTCAGCTCTCCCAAAAAATTCAGTACTGAGACTCAATGAGGGACAGAAAATTACTTTTCTCCCCAAACCAGACAATCATAAATAATTTTCTACTTTTTTTTTTCTACTCTAAACTATACACAGAGTCTCATTCCTGTTTCTGCACAAAATTCATGTTAAATACAGTGGCTTGAGATTTTCAGCTAGTGCCCAGCTGCCAATCCTCCTTGGTTTCTTTCACAAAATTAGAAAAGTTAAAGGACTGGGGGGAGGGAAATCATTCATGGGAAACGTAATAGCAATATGAAAAGAACTAAAGGAGAGGTCAGGCCCCTTATAGATCAATGAATAGAATCCAGAAGGCAACTCTTTTATATCTTTAAATAGATGTAGTACTCCCCTCTTGGATGAGGCTTTTGTTGGTTGCCAAGCATTTTAAGTGTTGTAGTAAGAACACGTTATTAAAAGGGGATTTAATATTCAGAAACTCAAACTCCCCAGTTTGGAGTTGCCTCATAACTCCTGGCATGTGAAATATATCCAGCCTTAGGCAATTACATTTGAAAAGCAGCCTTATTCCTACAAATACAGCATATTTTAACTACACCTACATCACTGCATCTTAACTCAGGGGCATGAACTTTTATAACTAAGAAATTGGAAATGGAAAAGAAGCAAAACTTGCTCCAATTCCCTTTTTAAAACAAAACCCTGGCCTCACCATCTTTGTCGTGGTATTAGGAGTAACTCCATGGTGAGGCAGCACTGGATTGTTGAAATGAGAATTTAAATGTCTTTGTTAGGTACAGCACAGCTGGAAAAAATGGCCAGAGCAGGGTCAGGCTCAGCTGAGCCCCAGGCTGGGCTCAGTCTCAAACCTGGGCTGGACAGGAGGCTCAGGGGATGGACACAGGAAATGCAGGAGCTGATCCTGCCAGTCCTGAGGAACTACATCACTTCTGCTGACACACACACCCCTCAGAGTCCTTCTAGGGTTTTTTTTAGGGTGGGGAGGCCCTGGAATAGAATTCCCAGAGCAGCTGTGGAATGTCCCAAGGCTGGACAGGGCTTGGAGCAGCCTGGAACAGCAAAAGGTGTCCCTGCCATGGCAGGGGTGGCACTGGGTGACCTTTAGGGTCCCTTCCCACCCAAACCATCCCACGACCCCCTGAGCAAACCCCAACCTCCAGCAGAGCCTGCCGAGGAGCCACCCCGCAGCAGTGGCCACAAAGCCACGTGCCTGGGAGCCCCCCAGCCCCCTGCCAGGGCTGAGCTGTGGCTCTGGCTGTCAGCAGGGTGGCTTCAGCTGCGTTTGGAGCCACGGGGCCGACCTCTGGCTGTGAGCTTGCTGTAGATCTGCGAGTTCACTTCCTTGTCCCGCACGTAGCAGCGCAGCTCCTCGGCCGCCTCGCGGATCACGGTGACAGCCAGCACAAACCCCTGCCAGCAGCACGGGGGGAAACAGCAGGGAGCAGAAGGTCAGCGAAAAAACCACATCTGCCTCCAATAACAGCAATATTTATCAGTGCCAAGGCCAGCAATCTGCATTTCCTTACTCTGGCTGATGTGCCTGAATCAGCACAGTGAGATGTGCAAAGCCCCAGCACCAAACACACAGCAGCTGCTGAGAAACAGAATTGCTGCTTAAGAAACTCCCCAGTTTTATCACACTGCTCTCCCCAGGCACATCTTTGTAAAGGTAAACCCCCCAAGCACATCTTTGTAAAGGTGATCCCCATGAAAATCTTTGTGAAGTTTCCCTGAGGAATGTAAGTGCCATATCTCATTTCAGCTCACAGCTGAGTCACTAAGACTGAGAAATCCAAAATAAGGCAGGACCCCTCAAATCTCAGTGCTCAGGGCCAGTGAAGTCAGCACAAATCATCTGGGAGATTTCTTTGTATAGAAATGTATATAGAAATCTGTATAACCTCCTTTTTATACCTACAGATAAACAGAGAATGCATGTGCCTTCATGAGTGTGTATACAGACACTCCACCCACACAAATGACACTCTCAAGATATTTATGTGCACTACTCATGGTATAATTACATGTTTGCCTGACTGGGGCTTCAGTCCTATTTTCTGTGCATATGAGCAGTCATTTCATTTCCTCTTGCCATGAGGAAATGCCCACATCACATCCTTCACTATATAAAAAATTATTAATTAATGCAAACCAATTCTTTATGGGCTTGGTATCACAAAGCCATGTTTCTAACAGAGACTATTAGCTCAGATTCACTAAATAGTTAAAACACTCCTCATGCATCACAGAAAATGAACTTTTTACAACTTGTGTTGGAAGTTGCAGTCAGGTACTGATTATCTCTGTCAATAAGGAACTTTAAGAAGGGAGCAAGGCGATGTCAGAAACTGCAGGTTTCTAGTATGTACATATATCTAAATGTGTGATCTAATTAATTAATACAGTAATGAAATGCATTTGCTCATTTACCTTGAAATTCCTGTCTGCTTTCCTAAATAAAACTAAAAAAGCAGCAGCTATTTACAGCTTAGGTTTCAGCTGTTTGAAAAGCCTTTAAGTAATGACCCCAAAATATTCCCACAACTGACTGTGTCACCTCAAGTGTCATTCCAGCCCCAGTAATGAACAAAGAATTTTTTATGCTGCTTTCTGGCAGCTCTTATGCAAGTTCTCATTGCTCACCTGGCACAGAGAAGTCACAACTGCCTGTACAACAGACAGAGAGATCCTCTGTGGTCATGTATTTTTAATTGATTTAATTTACAGGACAGGATCCTGTGAAACCAGCAGCAGATTCACACACCAAATGCAATACAGCATTTGAGAGAGAATTCATGGAGATCCAGGTTTTAAAACAAATAAAATTTTAACAGCAGTGTCCCAAAGCTGCTCCTTCACTTCTTTCTGCCTTTCACCAGAGATCTCACTGCACTGAAAGTCTAAACCCTGTAAACTTACACCCCACAGAAAAAGCAGCACAAGAAATTTTGTCAAACACCAAAACTTTCTTGGATAAATAAAGCTTGAATGACCTACCAGAGGAACCCAGTATGTGTAAAGTGCACCAAGCCTCATCTCAACCACAAACTGAGAGCAGGCCAAGAGCAAGAAATAAAGGTTGAAGAAGTATTTGAACTGGTTAAATAACACCTGAAAAAAAAAAAAAGGCAGAGAAAAAGAGGAGGAAGGATGTTATGCATGTTGAAGTAACCACCAAGAACATTTCTGCATGCTCTCCCAGTGACTAAATGCTGACTGGGGGCAGCTTTAAAGCAGTCCTGGACACTCAGGACAGTTCTGTGTCACAGTTCTGTGTCACCTTGCTGCTGCCCTGAGGCAGTTTTTGCCAGAAGCCAACCAAACACAACCCCATATTTTCTCCAGCTCCAGATTCTGCACTTATCTACTGCAAAACCACTGAAAAATGGGGGAAAGCATTGGGGTGGGATGATGAAAAGCAACTTTGCTCGTGCTTACCCCAGGGAGAAAGGTGAAGAAGTTGTATTTCTGGTTGTTGATGACATTGCGAGGGTATCTCTGCTCTCTCTTCTCCGGGTGCCCAAGCCACACTGTCCGAGGCCTGGGCTCTCTCCTCCCACAGCATCTTAAGCACTCACAGCACCTGCAGAAGGACCAGTAATTCATTAATTAATGAGTTAATTTCTAACACACTTCTGTGGGTGTGTTGGTTACATCTGGCTGAGCAGACTTAAAGAAATTTTTCTCTGTGAGAACTGACTGAAGTGTCTTTGTATGTTGTTGTTAAAAAAAAAAGGGGAAAGGCAGGAGGGAGTGGTCTGAAGATCTTATTCTGAATTTACTGTCTTCTTTTTCTTTATATAGTTAATAAATTTCTTTTTATACTCTTTTAAGTTTTAAGCCTGCCTTGCTTTTGCTCCTGGTTCTGTCTCACCGAGGGCAGGTCCTCCAGGAAAGATGCAAACATGGATCAGCCATCCTTCCTGTACCTTGGAAAAGCCTCTCCAAAATCACCTCCCAGGCCCCAAAAAGGGCATTTTTCTGAGGTCACTGCTGCTTTCTGAAAGCCAATCTCTTTGCCCTTGTTCCTTTAAGAACAGACCTACTGAATTTCACTGACATTTGGGAGAGCCAGCATCACCAAAAGCTTCAGAGCTCTTATGTATAAATTCCACATTGAAAGGCAGTTGGTTACCAAGACCAGACAAACAGCAAAATTGGTGTTTAGCACTCAAATTCAGAAGCTTTACAAGAACAGTATATTTTATGAGCTGGATCCCTTTTAAATGCAGTTTGCTTTATGTCTTCACTTGCAAACACAAGACAAATAGCAACTTGCATCCCAAATATATTAGAATACAAAGTAGTGGAAATGGTGGCATTTGGATTCCAAGAGAATATACATATGCTCTACAGGAAAAAAAAAAAAAAAAAAAAAAAAAAAAAAAAAAGCGTTTTTCTCTT
>VXBI01004090.1:474620-493985 GCA_013397375.1 Toxostoma redivivum
TGCTCTGCCCTTCACCCCATCCTGCCCTTTCTTTCCCCGCCGCCCCGTGCTCGTTTCCCATTCTCTCGCAGCCTCAGCAGCGGAGCCCTCCTGTCCTTCCCCTCCAGCCCCTCCTCTCCACCCCATCCACCTTACAGGACTGGGATTTTTGGTGCTGCTGCTGCTCTCACCCTTCCTGCTCGGTGACCTTCACCCTCTG
The DNA here is from genome assembly GCA_013397375.1 of Toxostoma redivivum. NCBI lineage: Eukaryota > Metazoa > Chordata > Aves > Passeriformes > Mimidae > Toxostoma > Toxostoma redivivum. The sequence goes on from VXBI01004090.1 coordinate 474,820, forward strand.
CTCTCAACACCCATTTCTGCAAATTCTGATGTCTTCTGCAAATTTAAGCAGAAATTGCTCCAGCACTCCTGTTTCTGATTTCAGGCATCTCGTTACACTGTGGATTACAGCAGCACCAAACCTGCAACTGTCATTCAATGTTTTTCCTTGCAGTTGAAGCAGAGTCATCCTGACATTTTGCAATGAGGACATTTCAGCAAGACAATGAAGAGTTACACCAATTTCAGACACCAGTACTGAGACTGTTTAGACAGATATTTCCAATGCCATCCTAACTTGGGCTGTCTTATTACAAAAACCGTTTGTAGGATTGGTTTTTAGGCTGTTTTTCAGTTAAGTAATACCATATTTCAATTTCTTATTTCCCAGCCTACTGTTCTTAATTGAAGTAGAAACAGAAATCCACAAACACTTTGGCTCACAAAACATATTTGCTCTATTTTTTCCCATATACATCTGAAATTTTTTATATGAAAGGATATTATGCCAGAATTCACTGAAAACAAAAAAAACCCAGTTTTTTAAACTTTACTTTTACAAATAACAACTACCCAAAAACTTACAATCATAACACTCTAACTTTACAACCTTCCTAAAGCTGTACTTATAAACCATATTAAACTTATATTACTTTTAAAATTAAACTATTTTAAAACACTTTTTTTTCTAAATTTTTTTCTTTCTTTTTCTTTATGTAATTAATAAAATTTCTTTTATCCCCTTTTAAATTTTAACCCTGCCTTACTCTTTTATTTCTAGTTCTGTCTCACAACAAAAAATAAGTATATTTAAATTAACAAATCAAAACTATAACAACACTTCTGATTCTTAGTTAGAAAAATCACTCTGGAAGATCTAGACCAGGCTGTGGCCCAATGGACTGAACCCACTCCTTGACATATTTCTGCATAACATTTGCTTTGCTGGGAAGAATTCACTTGTGACCTCAGCACTCGCAGCAGGTACGAGCTCTCCTGGTTTCCAAGCCTTTGATTTTCATTCTCCTATTGAAAAGGAATGCCCAAGGGAAAATCTCCAGCTTCAATCTAAGAAGTTAGAATTGTTAAATCAAGTGAAATATAACCGATTTTGGATTTTTTTCTGGTGCCACTGGCTTGCTTTGATGCTCTATTTTTGCAAGCACAGAACTTGAGGCTCACAAAGCAGCCCTGCAAGCTGCAGGATTCATACTGCACCACTGCTAATTAAAAGGAGCTGAGATACTTTCCAGAATATTAATCATTATCTATGTTTTTGGTTTGTTTTTTTCTCCCAGGACTGTTTTTTCCCCCAGATGATTAAATTAACAGCAGACAAGCAGTTTTATATCCCACCAAGTGATTTATCTCAGAACCAGAGCTGGGCCACTTGGCCCCCTCTGAGGGTGTCCTGTAGGGAGAGTCCATCAGATGCTGCCACAGATCTCAGCACTGCACACCCTAAATCCCATTTCAAACCCAGGAATGGTTTATTGGCAGGTCCAAGGCTTGGATGACAGTACCAGGCTGTTGATTGGGATGATTTCATTCCTTTGGGATGATTTAATACTGCTTTGCCAGTAGGATTTATGGTTTATGGGCTGAGTCTCCTGTGGTCTGGTGATGTTCAGGCTCACAAAGACAAGGGGAAGCTGATCCTGGCTGCAGGTGCATCTTAATCCAAAATTTCCTGTGTCCATCAGCCTCTGCCACAGCTTCCCACTGGTTTTGGAAGTCTTTCCTGCCTCCTCTCTTGCCTTTCTCCCCCACAGCTGTGGTGCAGAGCACTGTCCCCTCCCTGTCCCCATGGCTTTGTCCATGACACCAATTTCTCACCCACACCTGAGGCCTTCCAGGGCCTCACTGATCCTCAAATGCTCCCAGGTCTCTCAGCTCCACTGACCAAAGAATATTAAACAAATTCTATTTTAGGGGTCTGCCCGTACTCCTTCAAGGAGCAAGTCCTGCTGCCAGTTTCCCACTCAAACAATGGATTGGTGCTTCTGACAATGCATTTGCAAATTGTACTCATTACCTATTTAGCACAATATGCTATAAATTTTCTTCCATTATAGTTCTGCTACTAAATAAATAATTGGGCTTTTTATGCATAGGACTATTTTTTTTTCCTGATGAACACAGAGGAAAGTCATAATAATTATATCCTGTTTGACTTATAAGCTGAAAGATTAATTCAGTTTTGGAACTACTTTTAGGTTTGTTTTTTTTTTCCCCTAACCATGAGTATCAAAATATAGGGAATTCTGACATCTAAGGAGTTGGCTCAGACTAAGGGTGTATGACTGAACAAAATGTTTATAATTCCACAGGCAGCCCGAGTCATGCCATTATTCTTTGTACCTGTTATTATCTGATTCCACAAGTGCCTGTTTCACAAACACCAGGGTGCACCCTCTTTGTCTGGAAGCACAGCCCGTTGCACATGGGATTTCAGCTTTGTTTCAGGGCTGTGTTTGCAGCTGCCCCGTTTGTAAGGGAGGCAGGAGAAGGGGTCTGGTTGCCAAGGGCAAACGTGCAGCACTTGTTCTCTTACACTGGGATAATTCCCTGTGCTCAGGGCCAGGCAGAGAGGTGGGTTAGGTGCTGTGAAACATCACTGTTCCTCTAACAGCACTGAAACAGGCCTGGAGTGTGGCACTGCACCCCTCAAAATCAGAGCCAGCCTCCCAGAGCTGCCCATTCCCGGACAGGGAGCCGCTGAGAGCCAGGGAAGCACAACCCTGAGCTGAGACACGAAAATCCTGAGTTGGGACAGGACAATCCTGAGCTGGGACAGCACAATCCTGAGCTGGGACAGGAAAATCCTGAGCTGGGACAGGACAGTCCTGAGTTGGGATAGGAAAATCCTGAGCTGGGACAGGACAGTCCTGAGCTGGGACAGGACAATCCTGAGCTGGGACAGCACAATCCTGAGTTGGGACAGCACAATCATGAGCTGGGACAGGAAAATCCTGAATTGGGACAGGAAAATCCTGAGTTGGGACAGGACAATCCTGAATTGGGACAGGACAATCCTGAGCTGGGACAGGACAATCCTGAGCTGGGACAGGACAATCCCGAGCTGGGACAGGATAGCCCTGAGCTGGGACAGGACAATTCTGAGCTGGGACAGCACAGCCCCAGCCATCAGCACGGTGGGATCGTGGTCCAAGTGCCCTCAGCCTCCACGGGCTGCATTCATCTTGGAAATTTATCAGGGAGAGGGCCGAGCTCAGACAAGACGACCGCGATTAATTGGGGACTTAAACACTCCCAGATTATCGGGCACTGTTAACACCTGCAGCTCGGGGCTGCTCCATGGCTTTGATATTATTTTTGCTTTTGACAAGTGGGCGATAGCGGATATCCTTTAAGCCTATATTTAATGAAGCCCTCCATAAATCCATCAACACTTGCTAAGGGAAACTACAATAAAGCTCCCACTGCCATGGGCTCTGCTGTGCAGGGAACATTTGGCATCCTCATAATGAAGTTTCAGAGCAGATACTGCTCACGCTGCTCTGAGGAAGTGCAGTCTTTGTGTAGGATCTTTTTCTTCCTCGTATAATTATATGTTGTGGCTCAAGAAGAAAACAACTCTTTAGCACCTAATTTTTAAAACCATAATAGTCAAACTGTCGTTCAGCTGGGACAGCTGTCAGCTTAAAGAATGAAGAAAGTAAAAGGTTTTCTAGACAAATAAACTCCCACTTGCATTTTATGTTTGTATTTTGTTAGTTCTTGAAATGATCTGGCTATTTGCTGTAGCTGTTCTGTGAATTCTTGCCATATTGTTTTTGTGTTACACCTCCTGTAAACGTGATTAAAAAATGCAAAGCTATAATCTGAAAATATTTGTTACATGTGTTGCATGTGCAACTTTTATAAAAAGTGAAAAACAAAATCCCTATATAATGTAGTTATTTTGTCATTTAAGACTGGAAGAATTGAGGGGGAAACAAAAGAATAAGAAATGAAGGAATTTGATGTTTTTGAAATCTGGACTTTGGGACTTGAGAGGGGTGGAGTACTTTTAATGCATATAGAAATTTAGATACCCTGAGGCAGCAAATTACCTGAATGTGTGCTGAACTTTAAGGACCTAAGTAATCAAACTGGTTTCGTGGGAAAGAAAACCAAAACAATGTGTCAAAAAAAAAAATTAAACAGTTATGTTTGGTATTCTGAACATCTAGACTGCATGGAGACAATTTTTTCTAAAACAAACTTTGCCAAGTGTATCGACAGGACTCTGGAGGGCTGTAAAGCCAACCCAGGTAACTTGATTTACAAAGAACCCCTGTCATCACATGCACAGGATGCAAAGGCAGGGAGTCTCTGGGAAGAGCAGGTGAATGGAAGATTTCAGGACTGATTCTGTATTACTGTGCTGAGAACACAGGTTATTTGTCATTCTTTTCCCCATGCATTCCTCCTGCCTCACCCTCTGTTCACAGCACACCGTGGTTTGTGTTCCTGGCCCTCAGAGTGTCATGAGTTCACAAACTGAGTGCTTTGACTGAGCTCAGTTTTGTCCCTTTCCTGGAAAGGGTGGTCAGGCCAGTGCTGGGGACAATATATATATATTTAATAGCACTAGATACTGTGAATTTACTGGATTTGGGGTTTTAGCTTTCTTTATAGAGACACTTACCAAACATTTTTTCGTCACGTCTGGATTTTGCCCAAACCAAGCACGGAACACAAGGCCCACGATGAGATCCACCTGTCCTCATTCTGACTTGAGATTTCACTTTCTTCATGAAGGAATTGAGTCAGAGAAGCAAATCCTTGGCCTGTGAGACATGTGACAATCAGATATGTTAATAAAGAAGTTTAAAAGGAGAGTGATGCTGCCAGAGAGTGGCTGGGAAGTCCAGCACAAAATCACTTATACCAGGCATTAACAAATAAGCTTTTTAATAAACCAGACAGCAATCAGAACATTGCAGAGAACACGGCCCTTTATGTGCAATGAACTCAAAGAGCACCAACCAGAAGCTGTGATAACAGAATAGATAGCATGGTAATGGGCTCCAGGAGTGGGTAATTGCTGGTTCTTTCTGTGCCTCTGAGCTGTTTCCTGTCCTGCTGTGGCTGTGCAGTGCCAGGAGCTTTTCTAGGTCAGTGGTGAATGTGAGCTGAAGTCAAACACGTGAGCCCAGCACTCAGCACAGCCCGGCCAGCAGCAAGGGCAGGCACAGAGGAACCTCTGGGCTGAGCACACAGCACAGAAAAGCACCACGAGAGCCTCGGCTGCGAGCAGGAGCCTCTTGGACCACACAGACCCCAGGACACTGCTTGCACTGTGATTTTGCAGACAGAAATTATCACCATCCCTGACTCCGGACTGCAAACCCTGCAAGGAGCACCATGGCCTTCAACAGAGAAACAATTGAAAATTAATGTAATACTCATGTCTCTTTCTTTGTTTCAGCCCCTCTCTGCCATCCCATCAGTTCAGGCACCTCAGCCAGGTCCTTTCCCCTGTGCTGATCCCAGCTCCACGGTCATTTACACTTTGCTCCATCCTGTATTTACCAACCCCACTGCCAGCTGTGGACAGGAAATCAGCCTCCCTGAGCTCAGCCCACAGCTGCTCATCTACAATTGCCAAATTCCCTCCTCAAAGTTCCCATCAACTTTTTGGGAAGCTTTGAACAGAAAGGGCATGTGAAAGAAAGCTTTCTTTAGAGGAATACTTGAGGTAATACATTAAGGTAAAACAAATGTCCTTACTGTTTAGGTTTTTTTTTCATTTTAAGCAATGCAACATTGAAGTTCAAATTTACCATTTGAAGCCAGATTTTACCTCAGCTCATACAAGCACATATGCTACTTGCACAACAGCAACAAACCCTCTGTGTGAGGGGCAAGGTAAGCAGTAACAACCACAAGCAGCAAAGTCCTCGAGGCAAGAGGAGAGGCTGATGAGCAGAGACAGAGCACACACCGAGCTCACTGCTCCATCAGCTCCTGACTCACACCAGCCAAGGCCACGGGACAATCAGCTGTCTCTTTTCATTGTTGAGATGCAACTGTAGATGTTACAGGGAGCTGAGCACATTGGCACTGTGGGGCGTTCACCTCTGGTTCTCTGAAGGCGTTGGTTCAGCTCTCACCCATGGCACAGCAGGCAATCCCCAGCCCTGCAGCAGGAACATCCCAGAGCCCAGCTCAGATAGGTCCCAGGTGTTGTGGGAACATCCAGGACTTGCTGGCAGAGGCTTAGCCAGGGGATCTCGCCCTGCTCCAGCCTGGAGCTGCCTTGGCAGCAGGCTGGCACAGCTTTGGGCACACCTTGGAAAGGACAGAGCTTCCTGGGCCTCAGACTCATCCTTCCTCCAGAGCAGAAACGAGAAAACAAATGCTTGCCTTCTGCCTTTCTTTGCACTGCCAAGGACTGAGCAAGGAGCACATTGATCAGGCTGCTCTGATGTTGGAAAGGTGCAGCTTTTAGGGTCTCCTGGTTCTGCACCCCTTTTCTTCCTCTCTTATCTCCCAAGAGCAAAATACAGTTTCTGGCTTAAGTTTCAAGAATCAGGATCTCAGCACTCTTCCATTTTATCAGGGCTGTTCTCAGAACTGTTTTTCTTTGCTCTTTAGGGGAAGTTATTTATCCCTTTTCTATGCAGCCAGCATCTTCAGGCACTGGCAATTTGACAACCTAGTATTTTTTTCCCCTTTGTAGGATGATCACAGTACAAAAATGATTGCACATATTCCTGTCATTCTATTCTAGTGTGGAAATCAACATCCCTGGCACATCCCAACCCCTGCATCAAACCCCAGCTGTTCCTGAGGAATGGATCTCAGACTCCTCCACACTTTCCTAGTTCCTGTTGTTCTAAGCACTGAACTAAAGCCTCACTCTAGCTCCTGGATTTCAGGTCCCTGGAGTGAAGCAGCATGCTGCCTCTTGAACTCACTCTTCAGGAGACAAAATCCTCCTTACCAGAAAAACATTAAGCACCAAGTGTGAAAAAGCCATCCCAAAATTTATTCTCAAAAACGTCAACAGAAATGCATCAGTAGATACTCAAAACTACAGAATTCTTAGAAGTCATACATTCACAATGTAGAAACGTGAAATTGGGATGCCTTTTGCGTGGTCTATGTAACAATATCCATTTTACAGTGTAAACAGTACTGGTATGTTCTTACCCACAAGTCCAGCAGGAAAGGCACAACTCGGCATACAGAGATCATAAGCAAGAATCAGGTGCAACAACATCACACAAACTTTTGGTAATCTGCATTTTTGGGGCCTTCCACAGCAGAGACTGGACTTGAAGATTTCCTGCAGTCATCAGCCAGGTTTTCCTTCCCTCCTCCAGTCCTTCCACAGCAAATGCTCCCTTTGCAGCCTGGTTCAGATCCCATTACACATCCAGTTCCAGCAGGCGTTCGAGGAATAGTGAAAGGTCAATCCAGCAACTCCTCAGGTGCTTCCACTAATAATACATCAGGTTTTGGTTTCACATAGTGCATGGAAGCATCTGCTTGAATCTCAGTCATTACAGTGGTCATTATTAGAAAAAATAGACACTACAACTACAAAAGGAAAAAATGAGGTAGATAACTTAGAATCCAGATGACTATCCCAGCAACCTTCATACAACACACATGGATCATTAATTCCCATTTTGGTGGAATGCAACCTCACAGACCACCAAAAAAACCTTAATGACCAGAGTAGGAATGCCATCCAAAAACCCACAAAACATTTAACCTAAGCATGAATACTTCATATTTAAATACAGGTTTACATAGACTGATCTCCTAAATTACCCAAACAAACAAAAAAAAAATAGAAACAAAAAGTCTCTTGCTAAGGAAACCAGTTCCCATGGCAAATTGCAACAGTCACCTGAGATTCCTTGCAGAGCTTTTTGACCTGACTTCCCAAGGCAAGTCTTCCCTTTCAAGAGAAAACAAAACAAGAAAAAAAAAAAGTATATACACATACCCACCCATGCTTGTTTGGGGCTCTTGTATTGAAATAAAACATCTAGGAAAAACTGCACATCTTTGGAAGCAGGAATTTTGGCACTATACTTGAAGGACTGTCCTAGTAAGTAGTAGTATTAAATAAGCAGCAGTCAACAACACAAAGAATTCATTACTTAGGAGTAATGACTAAAGAAAAACAGCAACTTGCTTTTCATAGAACTTCTGAGGCAAAAAAAAAAAAAAAGATTTTAAAAAAATAATAAAAAACAAAAACTTTGTCGTTTTTATAGCCATTATAAAGAAAAAGTACATTCAGAAACCACGCAGAGCCAAAAATCCAAACAGAAAAATCCTAAGAGGGTGGCAGACATTTTAGGATATTTACCCGCATTAATAGTTTCCATTTCTCATCAGTAAATAGAAGCTTTCCCATCAACAGTAGGTTGTTTCCACTCTATCCAAAACCCCCATTATCACTCTAAACAAAGAGGTAAATATTCTAACCTTTGGAATTTCAAGTTGTAGAAACTTCTGTAAGGCTTGTACACATTAAAGTCACAACGCAAGAACTACTTTGCAAGACCCGCATCTTTCCAAATAGAAGGAAATCCTATTCTTTATTAATAACTATTTGCAAAGCAATATCATGATTGTACTCTGGGCAACTCTTACAAAGACAACCATAAAATCATTTGCACGTCAATAGGAAAATAGGAGGCCGAAGTAGAATCTCTTAAAAATATATGTTTGTGTCTATATATATTTGTTCTTTCCGTAGGTCTCGAGTCTTTAGCTAACGGCGATTTTGTTCTCCTCCAGGAAGAGAGGGAACTGGTGTTTTGGCACACTGTCTGCAGCAGCGCCAGCAGCCTTCTCTGTGTCAGGGGCAGTGCCAGGCGGGGCTGTGTCCCCCTTGGAGGCTGGGGCAGAGTTCAGGGGCGAGCCTTGGGGCACGGGCAGGGCCCCGCTCTGGATCACCGAGATCTCGTTGTTCTTCACGGCCAGCCCGTTGCTCAGCACGGCCGCGTACTGGCTCCACACGGCCGGGTCGATGCTCACCGAGGGTGCCACCATCTCCTTGGGGAACATCTCTGACACCTTCTTGGGGTCGTTGCCCAGCAGGGCCATGGGGTTGTCGATGGACAGGCGCCTGCCCCGCCTGGCTGAGTTGTTCCACATGTGGGTTCCTACGTGGACCTTACAGAGAGGGGGAAAAGCAGACAGTCATTAATGCTGCAGCTCTTTCCTCGTGGACCCAAATTCTAATTTTCTTAGCCCAAAGGCTTGCTCCATTTGCATTTAAGCTGTGTAGTTTTAATCAGAGTTCCCTTCCTGGCATGTATAAGACAAAATCATTCCACTGCCTGACATCACCACAGCTCTCTGGAGTTGGCTGCTGGAGGGCTTGGAGGACCGTGTTTTACACTGAGAATAAGAGGTGTTGGCAAGGACACCCTCTCTCCCCCCAAAACAGAAGCCACGTTATCTGCTGCAAACAGACCACACTGAAAAAAATACTGGGTAATGAAAAAAACCACCAAGTAATTTGGCAGAGAGGTTCATTTAAGCTGAAATCTTTCACACAGTATTTTGCTGTTGCTTCCAGCAAGGCATTGCTCACACACTGCAGAGGATTTTCTCTCCCCATCAGCATTTATGCAAGAGGACTGAAGATGTTCTCACAGGGAGGGAGAAGCCTCTGTGCAAATGAGGGAGCAGAGTCCCTCATGGGGCAAATGGATTCATCTGGCAAAAGGACAGAGCCACAGCACATCTTCAGTGTGTGCTTAGACACAATCCCCAAGCACTTTGTGCCATCTCAGGATTATCCCAGTTTATCCCTCCTCATCTCACAAAATTCCAAGCAGTGCAGTGTAATGCGTTTACTCAGCAGGCAGCATTTCGTAGCAGTCTATGAAATGCTTAGGTCTTGACACGTATCCAAATTAAAAAGAAAGCAATCTGCTTAGTGAGGGCTAAGCCTTCCCTTCCATCCCAAAAGGAAAGTCAAGGACAGCAGCAAAGACCTGTGGGTGAGCTCAGTAACACACAAAAAAACACCGTGGAGAAACTCAGGAAGGAGACAAGAGTGGAAAGCAAGTATTGGAGGAACTAAAAGAAAAATCAGTGCTGCATCAAAGGCAATATATTAGAAACAGCCCTTCCATCTCTAGTCTTAGTTTCACAGACAGAGCAGATGTCAACAGGCAGGACCCACCTTCAGGTTTCCCTTGGTGGTGAAGGCTCTCCCACAGATGGTGCAGGCAAAGGGCTTCTCCCCGGTGTGGGTGCGCTCGTGGATCTGCAGGGCGCTGGCAGAGGAGAAGTTCTTGCCACAGGTAGTGCAGATGTGCTGTTTGGCAGGACGGCAGAACTTGGGCCGTGGCACCAGCAGAGGGGTGACCCCAGGGGACAGAGCTGGGGGCCCAATGAAGTGGCCAGTGCTGAGGGGACGATCGCTGGGCAGCTCCATCTTGATCAGGGCTGGCGGGGCTCTGACAAAGGCAGCTGGAATACTGCTTCGACCTGGAAAGAGAGCAAAGGTGATGCTAACCCCAGCCTAACTCTGCTTCCAGGCTTGAGCCTGGCTGAGACTCGAGGCCCTGCCTGAAGAGCACACCTGCAGAGCCCACCACACTTCCTAGCATACCCCAAAACAAATCAGTTCATCCCTGGGTTTGCCGGTGAGCTTATGAGATAGAAAAAGCCTTTCAGCTCAAATTTAGACCAACCTTGACCTCAATGCTGAAGAGCCTGAAAACCCCACAAACTGTTTTAGGGTTTCCATGTCACACTATTGGGATAAGCAGTTTTCTCTTAAAACACAAATGGGTATTTTTGAAGAGCTATAAGGAGATATCAAATGAGCCCATGAAACACACCAAGGGCGCAGTCTACACTAATTTTAAGGAGAGGACAGTGCTCAGGGCTTTTTAATTTTGGGCCTGACTTAGGAAAACTTTACAGGGCCAATGCCCTCATCCAAACAGAGGAGCAGAAGAGGGGAAAGCCGAGGAAGTTGTTTCCTGTTAGTCCTTTTAGGATTGATTTCCTACTGCCCCACCCCAAATCCCTGCCAGCATTTTCTCACTCACCATACTCTCCATTTGCAAAGTGGAGCCCAGGCTCTTCTTTAATGACCTTCCGACCAATATTGCCATAGGTTAAATCCAACGCTCCCACAACCCCTTCCATCTCCGCAGGAGCACTCTCGGGACCCTCTGCTTTATTCCCCGTGCCTGAATCCTCTTGGCTGTTGAAGGCAGGAGACTTGGAGCGGACGCTCTCAGCGTTGCTGTTGGCTGGGGACAGCGCCTGCAGGGACGCGGCCTCGGAGGCGGCGGGGCTCCTGCCGTTCTGGTAGTCGGCATCTCCCAGCACCGAGGACGAGTCGTTGGTCAGGCCATCGCTCTCTGCCGAGCCGTTGTCGCTGGATTTCAGGCTGTTCTGCCGCTGCAGGTTCAGCGAGGAGGTGACAATCTTCATCTGGCTCTCCAGCGCTGCAACCCCAGAGAAGGCGGCGGCCGCAGCGGGCGACTCTGATTGTGCATCAAACGGAGTGGGAGGTTTGGAAGAGCTCCTGGGGCCATCCTGAGAGTCCACATCATCCTCCATGTCGATGCTTTCCACGGTGTCCTCGGGGCGGGCGAGGTCCCCGTTCTTGTCGGGCGCAGCGGGATCCGCGTCGGCGCTGTCGCAGGGCGGCTCCGGCACCGGCGTGTTGGGGATCTGCCCGCCCATGTGCATGCGGATGTGCTGCTGCAGCACCACGGCGTTTGTAAACTTCTTCTGGCAAATGGGGCACGAATGCTGCATCTTCAAGGGGGTGTTGGCCCGGTGGACACCATAGTGAGTTTTAAGGTTTCCTTTAGTGGAGAAGGCACGGCCGCATATCTTGCACTTGAACGGCCTCTCCCCGGTGTGGGTGCGGTAATGCATTTTGAGCGAGCTCTGGCAGCTCAGCACCCTGTGACAGATCAGGCACTCGTTGGGGTCTGCAGTGGATTTGTCGATATTTTCAACCAGCTGCTGGAGCTTTGATGTCTCTGAGCCTTGCTCAGAGTTTGACCCACTTACGTGGAAGACGCTCACGCTGCAGGCAGCTTGTGGTGAGCTCAAGCTCTGCTCCGTTCCCGACTCGTGACCGACTGCCCCTGACGAGGAAGAGCCACCCTCGCTTTCGGGAGAGGGCCTGGACTGCAGCTCACTTGAGAAGGTACCAGGCAGAGACTCCTTGATGCCTGCCAGGCTGGAGATGGTCTGAGGTGCGCCGGCAGCCGCAGAGGTAGGCAGAGTTGTTAGGAGAGGTTTGCTGTCCACAATCAGGTTGGACTCATCCAGTGGCACAGACATCCCATAGGGGATTCCAGTGCTGGTAGGAACATTGTCCAGGTGCTCAGGAACTGGGTAAGGATTCATCTTGATGTGGGGGTACTTGTCTTTGTGACGCTGAAAATGCACTTTGAGGTTTCCTTTGGTCGTGAAGCGGTTCCCACAGATGTTACATTTATAGGGCCTTTCCCCGGTATGGGAGCGGAGGTGGATCTGCAGGGCACTGTCGTTGCCAAAGACCTTCCCACAGAACTTACACTTGTGTTTGAAGAAGGGCTCCTCTGCGTTCGGCTTGCTCTCAGACACGCTGATGTTGGGGGGCTTCCCCTTCCCCTTCTTGGAGGAATCCATCACAGACGAGACCGACAGCGGGTTCTGGAAGATGACCGAGCTGGAGGACTGAGGTAGCAAAGGATTTGGGAACTGAGAGATGGAGCCGGGGAGGCCTCGGCTCCCGTCTGGCTTCAGGGGGAAGGAGGAGGAGAGCCCAGCAGCCAGCGAGCTGGCAGCTGCAATGCCAGTGTTAGAATGAGGTAGTTTTCCTTGCTTCAAGGATTCCAGTGATAGGCTCTGGCTTCCAGCCTTCTGTCCGATCAAGGCCACAGCAGCTGAGAGCTGCTGGGACATGTGGGCACCCAGAGCTTTGAGAGGGTCAGTAGCAGCTGCTATGGAGGGGTGCAGGGCGTGGGGAGCCATCATGGCAATCTGGATGCGGATCTGCTCCGTCAGCTGGATCTGCTGGAGCTGCTGCTGCTGCAGGCACACCAGCTGCTCCAGGATCATGGGGATGGCGTTGAACCCGGCTGCTGAGGAGGAGATGGCATCGGACGTCCGCTGGTTCACGGCCACCTTGGTGCCACGGATGGTCTGCAGGGTCACGTTAGTGTTGGGTACTTTGGGTTTTGGTAGGTAGCTCAGGCTGGGAGCTGCAGGCGTCAGGGGGGGTTCTATTTTGAGGTACATTCCTCCCACGGGTTCAGCATCCATTTTTCCTTCTCTCTTTTCCCCAGAGCCAGTGCAGCCCTTGGCCTGAAGGTCCTTGCGTGCCCTGCCGTCCACGCGGTCGCTCGGGAAGGTCCCCAGGGAAGCCTCGGAGAAGCTCTCAGGGGGGACTGGCCCCTCACTGTCATTCATGATTAGAACAGGCGGATTTTTAGTGCAATTTTTCTTATGCTCAAGGAATTCAGAGAGAACAAAGAATTCTGCACAGCATTTCTCACAGATTTTGGTTTCCTCTGTGCGGCACCTTTTGGAACTCATTTCACCATCTCTATCACCTGGGACGTCTGGTGGACTCCCTTAAAATAAAAGAAAGTCACATTATTAATTGCTAGATTTACACCAAGCATTCACTATTAAGATCACTGACTCCACCTGAATTACAAATTAAAGATACAAGACCCTGGAATAAAGTTTGCAGAGCAATCTGAAGTTCTGCTCTTTGTTTTGATGCCAATTCCTTCACAACCCCAAAAAAATCTGCATCTCAGCTCAGTTTACAATTAGAAACATATTATAAGAGGACTCGCACAAGGCTCAGTGAAAAGATATTTATCCCAAATCCCTTTACACAGGTAAAGCACTCCTGGAACAGCCTTGCAAGGCAGCACAGCTTAAAAGGAACACAAGGACAGAGGAAGCATCAAAGCACCGAGCAAAACACCACACAAATTATTTGCTGTTTGCACTTAAGGTTCTAATTATTTGTTAACCATCTCTCAGAAATTCATAAAAAGTCTTAACACAGGGATTTTGAGCAATTCTTACTGTACTGATCTAAACAACTTTCACTCTGCCATTATGAAAGTAATTACAATTCAAGCAGGCTGACAAAAGCAAAGCGCAGCCAACATCAGCTCTCAAATCCTTCAAAAGCAAACACACCCAAGAATAATCGCTACATGGACACAGTAGCAGAGACATGATTAAATTCAGAAACTTCACACTCCAGTATGAGCCTCCATTGATACTTATGATTATTAAAAATAACACAAGTAATGAGTTTTGCCTGCAAAATTACACCAAGGCATTTCCGATCTCCGCAGGAGGCCTCGTTCAGCTGCACCCACAACTCACCCACTTTTGGGAAGGGGCAGGGAGAGCCAAGCTGGGCTCCAAGCCTGCTCCTGCCCTTCCACCACCAGCACCCCACAGCTTGGACTGAGCAGAATTTGCAGGTGGCAAAAAAAAAAAAAAAATTAAATATAAAATTCGGGGAAATATCTGAACTGGAAGAGGTTAAGAGAAACGATAACCAAAACAGGATGTTTTTGCTCAGCCTTGCCATCCTTCAAACAAAGTCAGGGCTCGCTCAAGGTGGGGCAGAGCCCTGGGCAGGAGGGAAAACTTCCCAGGGAGAGGGAAGGGAATCCAGCAGGATTCCAGCCCCATCAGCTGTACCACCCTGGAGTCACTGGAATTGCCCCAGTTTCGGTAGGTGCAGTGACTCCACCTCGCCCAGCCCCAGTGGGGCACCTGGAAAGGTGTCACTCATCCATCCTCATCCTCACTCATCCATCCTGCCCACCCCAGGGCCAGGGGAAGCCAGGATTCAGGAGCTTCTTGTGGCTTTGGTTCATGCAAGGTGTGGCCAAACCACCCCGGGTGTGTCCTGAGCAGTGTCCAGGTGACAACTCAAATATTGCTGTGCTTGAGGGGGGTGTAAAACCACTCTGAGGGAGGATATTGCAAACTTGTCATTTCTTACCTCAACAAGGCACTGTGTGCATCCAACTAAGCAAACTTCAACCCTTTGGTGTTCTGTGGCATGAACTACACAGTGAAAGTTTACTTTTAAAAATAAACATTTGATCAATTACAAAAATTCGAGAGTGTCAGAGGCCTGTTCTGCTATGATCTGCAGAGCAGTAAATCCAGACCTGCACTAGTCCTTGAACGGGGAGGAAAGGAGCTCTCAGCACAGCTATGATCAAAAAAGTTTGGATGCCTCCTGTCTAAACAGGGAGAATTAAACACTTCCCCTTGAGCCCAAACAACTCCTCTAAGTGAAAGAAACAAGAATAGCAGATCCCAAATATCATTAAAGTGATGTCTCTAAAGCTAATTTAACTCTCAAAACACACAGAGAAGTCCAGCCTGCAGACAAGTACAACCACTACACGATTCAGAACTTGGTCAGAGTCAACCAGGAGAAGAATAGATTAATTTAAACTTGTTTTGCAAGAGTCTGAGCAGATATACTTGGAAAGAAGGTACCTGGGTTAAAAAAAATAAACTTCCAGAACTACTGGAAATTTACACTGACCTGAGAGAACTACATTGACTTGAGAAGTCTTTGACTACTTTCATATTTTACAGAGTATGCTAAAACATGAAAATCTCTTTTCCAAATCTTTAAGTGTTTGGGGCTTTCCCAGTCCCATCTCCTAGGCAGAACGACACTATTTCCACATAACGAAATATTAAAAGAATAACATCAGCTGTTACTTTTTCCAGTGGCACAGAAATGTCTGCACCAAACACTGTTGCCCACCCCCAAGGAGATATTCCAGGATAATGTCTAGACAAGTCCTCAAACTTTAACTGCTTCAAAGCATCCGATCATTTATCTCCTTTCCCTTGATAATTCTTATTTTTCTACTTCTGTGCTGATAAGATCACACGAAATTCAGTGCCCCTTTCCCAATCTCCAGCACAGCCCACACTCCTCATTTCCATAACTCTGAAGAACTCTGTTAACTTTTCTGGTTCTGAGCAGCAGTTGCCATCTCAGAGAAGGAAACTCCAGTAAACTGGGCAGCAGCGGGCAGAGCTTGGCAGCCCTGCCCTGTATGTATTTTCATTTTCCTGACAGTGAAGCCATTAGCTTAGGAGTCTGAATAAATTCAATTCAGAACTTGCTGCACGACTAATAGGGAAGTTACGCATTGTTTTCCCTTTTACCTTAAAGAAAGGTTTTAGATAAATTCACAAGTAGGACACTGGGTTATTTTACAGTAGCTGGGATAACAAAGGAGCAATTAATTGACTGTTTCTATTAAAAAACCTCAACAGCTTCTGTGAAAATCATGATGTGTAACCACCTCCTGTCCCCTGCAAGTGCAGCAATCACCCGAGCCCAGCAGTGACCACCAAATTAAATAAAAGTCTGAACTCGGGGCTTCCCATGCCAAGAGGGCACCTCTGCCACGGACTGCACCAGGATTTAAACAAGGACTGCCCTGCCACAACAATTCCTCGTGCACTGCGCTTAACCCTCTCCAAAGGCTTCCCAGGGACAGGACTTCTACTGTGGTTTTTTTTTTTACCTCCCCACCCCCGAATTTCAGGAATGTTATCTCTCAGCATCTCGTTATCCAATAAGTTAGAAGAATGCAGTAAACCCAGCAGGGGGGTTAGATTGAATCACTGGCAAATGGATGGATAAAATCCACTATTGTGTAGGACAAGGCGGTCATCGACAAGGAAGGCTGATAAAATCCACACCGCTCGAATATTTTTTTTTTTTTAAGGAAAACAGTAAAAGGAATGAAGCAAATTTGGTTTGATGCGATTTTTAGAGGAGTGCTGCTGGCCTATTGCTCACCTAAGCCACTAGTGACTTTTTTTCTCAACTTTATTTTACTTGAACGGGATGAAACAAAACTCAAGCTTTCCCACCCACTTTTTTTTATTCAGTTTTAATACCTTTGGTGAGCTTACTTTCCCCACAGCCCATGACTAACTACTTCTACTTTAAGGTTAACAAAACCATGCACTTCCCCGGTTTAAATTAACTCACGGAGGATTGATTACCAGCCCTGCACTCCACTCCAAGACATGAACCCTGTGCCATCAGCTCGCTGTCGCTCCCAGGTCGCGCTCCCCTGGTGCTTTTCTGCTCCAGCTGCAAATCCAGGACTTCCAAAAACTCTCAACTGCCCCAAATCGCCCTTCTCCCACTTTCAAACACCACTTCACGCGTTTTAACTAGGACAAAATCGCTTTCTTGAGTGAGTAAAGCGCACAAATGGCAACTTACAGATATTCCAAAGGCCTCGATGCTTTTTACGCTGAGTTCATCGGCCGCGTTTTTCCACCCAACAACGAGGCAGAAACGCGTTCCACCCACACTCAGCATTTCACGTGCTTACAACAGGCTCTCTCAAAAGGCTTTAATTATTTTGTTAACTACTTACTAATCCACCCTTTGGCCTATCCACAACTTCAAGCGAGATATTCAGCCGGACACAGAACGAACCACAGTGAATAAACGCTTGCCAAGAGCGAAATAAGCGCTGGAAGTCGGGGGGAACGCGGGGACACGAAGCGGTGACCCCCGAGGGTACAGCCCTGCTCCGGAGGGGCTCGGAACCAACTTCCCCCCGGGAAAAGGGCTAGGAACCTCCCGAAAAGGGGTTAGGAACCCCGGGAAAGGCTCGGAGCCACCCAGGGGAAGGAGCTCGGAACCAACCCCCGGGGAAGGAGATCTCAGAACCCCCAGAAAAGGGCGGAAGGGGCTCGGAACCCCCCGAAAAGGGCTCAGACCCCCCATCGGGGACGGAGGGCTCGGAACCCCCCGAAAAGAGCTCAGACCCCCCATCGGGGATGGAGGGCTCGGAACCCCCCGAAAAGGGCCCTGACCCCCCCCCCCGGGAAGCGGCGCTCGCTGCCCGGAGCTGCCGGGGCCGGTCGGTGGAGGGCACTCACGGCCCACGCTCCGGCCCCTCCGGGCCACCGCCACCCCGGGCGGGGCCACCGCCACCCCGGCACCCACCTGGGCCGCCAGCATCCCCCGCATCACCATCTGCAGCCTCCTGCCGCCTCCCGGCACACCGCCCTACCTGCGGCCCGGACCACACTTAACACTCGCACGGTGTTTAAGAGCGAGCTAAACGGCACAAACCCCGCTGCCAAGGTCAATTGCATGAGAGTCCTAATTGTGAGCCTGACATCAACTTACCACCCACAGCAAGCAGGAGGAGGCAAAGGTTAGAGCAGCAGCTCTGTCAAAACGTCACATGCCGCCGAGCCCCAAAGGGCTCCATCCCTGCTATGAATATAATGTTTCACTCACGTAAAAAAGGAAAAACAAGCTGGGCATCGCCCCCCTGATGCCCCCGGCACCTTCTCCCCCTTCCCAGGGCTGCAGCACCCCGGGGATGCTCCCGCATCCCGGGACTCCCGGCTGGGCCAGCAAAATCAGACCTAGGATAAACCACCAAAAAACTTGGTCTTTCCTTCTTCAGCCTTTCCTTATCCAACATACCTCTCCAGTTCTACAGAGCTCAGCGTACGACTCGGAGATATAATTGCAGCAAAGCTACGCTAATTTTACCCTAATTTAAAAAAAAACAAAAAAAAAAAAGTTGCAGTTTGATACTGTATTTTTAAGAATGAATCCGATTTTTAATGGCAGCAATCCAGCACAATGGGCATTTTCAAGCCCTTTGTGGAAATGCTAATTTTCAGTATGTAGCATTATTCCCCTGTGACCACCTGCTGATTTTTTGACCTGTTAATGGATCCCCAGGTTCGCGGGACACTTTAACCCGCTGCATTGTTCACAGAGGTGGGTCCCAAATCGCTTAGCGGAAAAAAAAAGAATACTTGCAAAAAAGGAGATAAGGGCTTGATTTTATTATTACGATTATGTGTATATCCTTGCTAATGCTCCAGACAAATCCCTGCGGAATTTCGACTTTGTTATGCAGCTTCATCACTTATTATTTACGGGCACACCTGGAGCGGGGAGTATCAAGACTTTTGGGAGACTGGCGGGCGGTCCGAGCCGCAGTCCCGGGTTGTGCTTGGAGATCAGAGATCCGCAGGACGGGGCTCAGTGCGGGACCTGCCCCGACCCCCAAACCCAGAATCCCCGCAGCTTCCCCGGCCTGGGCGGCCGCTGAGGGCTCCCGGAGGGATTTCATCCAGCGTTTGGTTGTTAAAATCGAGAACAGGGGG
>VXBI01004090.1:495383-516853 GCA_013397375.1 Toxostoma redivivum
AAAAAAAATAAAAACACCCGGGGCGAGCCGAGGGTCGGCTCCTGGCAGATCCAGCGGGGGGAAAGGAGAGGGGGGTGAAGCACGAGGGTGGAAAAATCCCCCCGGGAAGCGCCCCCCGCATCAGCCGAGCCCGGAGCCCCCTCTGCGCTCACCACTTGCAGCATCTGGGGGCTGCTCCTCGGAGTTGATGTGCTGGGGCTTCGCCTGCTTCCGTCGCGACATGGTGCACCCGCATCGGGAGCGTGCAATAGTAGCAATTATTTTCCTCTTCACAACAAATTCCTAGAGTTGGGAAATTTGGGCGGAATGCGCATGTCAGAGTAATTATGATTATCAATAATGCATTGCGATTTATCATGGGTCCCTGACGGCTGATTGGCCTGAGTCCAAGGGCTCACAGATTATTCAAATCAGCCCCATTGATCCGCGCAGCGGGGCACGCTGGGCCATGTAGTCCGGCGGGCGACAAAGGCTGAGCCCGGGGCCACCTCCCCGGCTAAACAAACAGCCCGGCTCCGCTGCCCGCACACCCTCCGGACCTTTGTTGGCTCACCTGCGCCTCGCACAACGTGCTTTCAAGAGTTTTTATCCCCTAAAACCAGCAGAAGCCCCGGACCGTGCTCATTCCCCCCTTTGCGGCTCCATAAGGTGGCAAAGGGGCGAGCCCGGTCCCGAGATGGGGTGGGCGGCTGCAGGGGTTTAAAAGCGGATGCAGACAGAGCGCAATTAGGCTGCTTGGGTTCAGCTGTTTGAATTTAAAGTCTCACTTTCTGCGGAGCTGAGCCAGGAGTATTTTTAACAGCGAGTAAAAAACGCGAGGCACGTGAAGGCTCTGCGCGAAAAAGTTGAAGCACCAGCGCTTAGAGAGCGTTTTCCCACACTGAGTTAATTCAGAGTGGAATAATTCTCATCTCTGCTCCCCTTTCCGGCTGTTGGGTTCCATGGGAACGTGAGCCACGCGTAAATCTTGCCCAGCAGCCCCAGCCGGGTGGCCCCCGGCGCTGGGTGGCACATTGGGGACACTCAGGGTGGCTGCAGGACCCGGCTCAGCTGAGCCCTGCACTAAACTGCTGTGAAACCCCCGAGTGTCACAGCAGTCACCCCAAGCCCTCCCACCCCCACTGGAGCCACTGATCTTGCATAAGAAAAAAATGTGAGGATGCTTGAATGTATTGGAGATGTGGACTGCAAAATCTTTGTGGGACACATGACGGCTTTTCGAGGTTTTTTTATTTATTTTTTATTAAATTTTTTTATTTATTTTTTTATTTAATGTGAAACAACACACACACCCCAGTTCTGTCTATGAAAAATAAAGTGATTTGCTGGAAAACACTGGAGAGAGATTTCTTTGATGAAGAGATTATTCAGTTGATTTGGAGGGGGAGGACGCGGGGTAAGGGCTCAGCTGAAGGCACACTCAGAGTGCACTTGCCATGGCATTCATCAGCAAATTATCGAGCAGGGTCTGTGCCTCAGTTTCCTGCCTGTGCACGAGGGCTCCCCAGCTGCAGAGCTGAGAAACACCCAGGGGAGGCTCAGAGTGGTGCTGCAGAGTGGAAAACCCAAATTTGATTCGAGGGGATGGGGAGGTTCAGAATGGTGCTGCAGAGTGGAAAACCCAAATTTTACTTGAGATGATGGGAATGTTCAGAAGGATGGTGCAGAGTGGAAAACCCAAATCTGACTCGAGGTGATGGGAATGTTCAGAAGGATGCCGCAGAATGGAAAACCCAAATCTGGCTCGCCAGCAGGAGGGAGGAAGTCATGGCACCCCAGGCAGCCACAGGACATTGCACAACACCACAGGCTCATTTCACCTGGTTCTTCACTGCAAAATCCCCGGGGGCTGTACAACATTTACTCTGTAGTAAAGTTTGTGCTTGTGCACAGTCATGCCAAGTACTGGTCAGGATTATCTTTATTTTGGTGGTGCTTGAGGAGGGGGGACCTGGATGGGACAGGAATGAAATATTTTAAAGTTGTAGATCAAGGTAAGCAGTGCATCCTGATCTAATTAGTTCTGTGTCCTCCCGGGGGCTGGTTTTGTTTTCATAGCGTCTCATAAGGGGGTTTTATTTAGCTAAGGATAACACAAATCTTGCAGAGCTGAAGGTGTCACCCTCCTCCTTGGACAACTACTGAACATGGAGGTCAGGGGACAAATTTTGGTTTCCAAAATTTCTCCTGCAAGCAAAAAAAAAAATGGTTTAAAACCCCCCACTCTTGATGCACTTTAATGGGCTCATTACATCAAGAGAAACTCTGTATTTACTAATATAGAATGGAGGAGATTAACAGGTATTTGAAATCACTGACCATTTTTATCTGCTGTTTACTCCACCCCCATGTTGCCCAAAGAGCTTCTCTATATTTGTTTGTTTAACCAACAGTTTGAAATGCTCTTTGTTCCCAGAGTGTGTCCTGAGGAAATAGACTGTTAAACAAGATTGATACCAATCGATCCTCAGATTGATGAATCCTCTCTTTTTACACTTGATATGCTCAGTATGACCAGCAGATTTTCAGTTATTACACAGAAAGCTCCCAAGCCACACCAATGAATTTATTAAACCACTCTGGTTTATGTATCCAGCTGAGAGACTGGCAGCCCTGTACAGTAGATCCATACTTAAAATAGACAACTCCTGTGGAGCATTTGTACTGAATTTAAAGGAATATATTATATGAAATCAATAGAAGTTTTGGTATTGATTTCACTGGGCTGGGATTTCACTCAGCACGGCTCTAAAACAAGGATAAAATACAATGCAGGGGAAGCATTACTTTAAAATAAAAAATTTAAAGGTGCTGTATTTAAGGCTGGGAAGACAGCAAAAGTAGGCAAAAGAGCACAAAGAAAGTGAAAAATCTGGGGAGGAAGAGGAAGAATGTGACCAAGGGAAAGCTGTCCTGATTGTGTTTAGTGGGAAGGTGTTCCCAGCAGTGGTGTTATAAATAGGCTGCCCTGGCTGATTACATCATATGCAAAAGGCATTTTGCTTGGCTTTAGCACGATCATATGGATTAGCATGATTACAGCTCCTGGATTTGAAAAATAGCAGGCTTCCTTTTCGGGCCTGACATTTTATTTATTTTTTTAAGAGAAGTCCAGAGGAACAGTTTTCTACCACCAGCAGAGCTGGGGCATCGTCCCTGATAGGCGAATTTCCAGGAGCAGTGATAACAGGAGCTTTTCCAGGGCCCTGCCTCGCAGCACGTGGAGCTCCTGCCACCAGGAACCCTTGCCAGAGGCTGCCCAGCCCTGTCCTCCAGAAATGGTGACATCCATGGAAAAATGGGACAGATTGCTGAAGATGTATATATTGTGTATATATATATTGTGTATATCCTACTAACTGCCACCAAGGTAAAGGACATTGTCTGAAATCCTGCTTTTCTCCTCTGACCAGCTCAGTGTGCTGCTGGGAAGAACACACAAGTTTTTTTTACGCACTTTTTTTTAATGCATTCAGAATCCAAACATAACTAAAAATATCTTTTCCTATGTGTTGCCTACATCTTCATAGCTCATAGAGCCAAAAAAAGAAGAAAGCTGCAGTGTCCTTGAGGCTGAGGTGTTGCTGCCCAGCTCCTGGTGCCAGACAGAGCTGCCAGGGCAGGCTCCAGGGCTCATCTCACTCCTGGAACACGCCCTGCCAGTTCCCTGCTGCAACACGCTCAGGGAGCTGCAAGGTGGCTGATATGAAGTTGACCACAACTCTGCAGGCAATGTAAATCAGGGTGATTAACATTCATTGTTGGACCAGTTAATCAAGATTGAGTGCAGAGACCAGACATTCAAATTCAGCAGCAGTTCATGAGGGTGTTAAATTGAATGTTGGCAAGGGCAGTGACTCCTCCAGACTAGACTGTCCCACTCCAAACCCAGGAGACTCCTCTTTAAACACCTTTTATACCATTATAACTAGGATAATGGAGGGAATTTTTCTCCTCTTTAGCAAAATAAAGGTTATGTTTTCCCTCAGTCCATCTTCTTTTTGAGAAGCTGCTGAGCACCTCGGTCAAACCTGATCACAGGGGAGAAGTTTTGAAGACAGGAATTTGTGCTTATTGTGTGACAATCATCACCTGGAGAGAGAAGAAAGATCCGAATTAATGTGGACATTGAGGTTCAAACCTTACCCACACTGCAGCCAGCATGGCAGAGGCACCAAAGTGGGGCTGAGCAGGGAAAACACAGAGGACTGGGAGAAGGATGGAGAAAAATCCTTCAGCAACCTCAAGGAACAACTCCCTGCTTGACCTGGTGGTGCTTTTGAAGCTTTTTTTTGGTGGTGCTTTTGGGAATTATTAATGCAAACACAGCTGGGCTATCCCCTGAGCCACGTTCCTGATTTTTATATGTATTTTCAGGCCAATATAATTACAGGGTTCATTATTAAGTTTTGGGCCAAAGTTAGAAAGTTTCAGTCCAAGCTCAGCTGTCCCACACAAGGGAAGGGAATAACTCAGGAATTGTAATTTTTTGGAAGACCCACCAAGGAGCTCCCAGCCAGGAGGAATGAGAGGCATGTGGGTTAGGCAGGTAAACAAACAAATCTCTGGGTGTTTGTTAGAATGCCCCAGCGTTTCACCTGCACAGGAGTGAGCTTTATCAGCTCTGATTTCTCACAGCATGAAAAGTGTCCTTGTGCAATATCTTGTATTAGATGTCAGATGCGATCTGAGAATGAGAGGGCCAGCAGTCCCCAAGAATCCCAGGATTTTTCAGAATGGATTACCCGGGTGTTAAGTGAATAACATTCCCCCTCCTCTGCAATATTTGTTCAATCTCAAACACTTACTTGCTTCTGAATAACCCTAAGATCAGGGGTAGGTGTAACTTGGCTTTGTCTGCTGTTTTCTGTGAATTTCATGGCCCAGTGATAGCTCAGGGAGAGTAACAGGAATCCTGTGAGATCCTTTCCTCCCAGACAAGGTACACAAACCCTTTCTTTAGCACTCTGCTGTAATGGAGCCTTGGGAGATGTCTCATTATTACCCATTTTCAGGGCCAGCAATGGTGTGGGGTGAATCAGGGCTGCCATAACTTGTGGTGAATTCCCTGCATGGTTTGGAATTGGATTATGAGCTTTTCCCTTTTCTTTTATTTTTTTTTTTCAGGGAATACCAAACAATATCTGAATGTGCCAGTGAAATATTGAATCAGGAGGCAGCAAAAATACAATTTAATAGACAGCAAATGAGGACACCTCCCCCTGTGTCCTTGTCTCAGATACCACAGTGGGATTGCAGGCAGTGTTGCTCCATAATCCATTTGTTGTTCCACTGTGTGTTCTCCTAAAAAACAGCTCATGAAAGGCACATGGAACTCGCTGCCTGGCCTGGCACAGGACTCAGTTTGGTTCCAGATTTGTGTTCCTGCTACTTGCAGAGAAAATCCTCTGTGTGGGGATGGCTTGAAACAGCAACTCGAGAGAGAATTATCAATTTCCTTGTTCATGTCAGCAGAGCTCCAAGATCGAAACTGAATTATTTTCAGATGTCAAAATACCACTTAGCAGGGGGCTTTTACTTAGTAAAATTAGCTTTCATTTTCTGCTTTTATGACTATGATTAATAACGTTTTTTAATGTGGTGGACCTAATTCCATTTCTTCTGTTACAGCAGTTTTTCCAATTACTTTTATCAGTCATATCCCAGTCCTAAATCTGGCTACTTTCCATATGGGTGAATTTGGTTCATGCCATACTTTGTGAAGGACTGGAAACCAATTGTTAGTGGAGATTCAGAGCAGGTTTGGGAAGTGCCATCTGCTCTTTGGTAACTCAGCTTTTAGTTAAAAAAAATATTGTCACCAACTAAAAAAATCCAAGTTCCTTGTCTTCAGTTATTATGGTTGGCAGTCAATAGGAAAAAACCCAAACCAAAACATTAACACTTAAAACCATGAATAGAAATCAACACAAAATGATCCAAATAAAAGCTGATAGAAAAAAGGACACTAATTGATTAGTTGGGGGGTTTTAATGAAGCATTAGCTTGGAATGGTGACTTGAATATCTAAAATGATCAAATGTGTTCTGCTCTCTGTGCCAGGGGGAAATGCAGATGGAGCAGAATGATCACTCTTCGGCATCTGCATAATTTCCTCTGAGTGTTGTCCCCTTCTCACAATTTATAGATCTGCTACCAAGAGCAAAGTGTGGAAGAAGCTCATCCCTTCCTTCTTCTTTCCAGCTTTCCTGCAGGTCATTTCCTGTCCAAGACTCAGAGCTGGTGTTGTGTTCTGCCTGTCATAATTGTCCCAAGAAACTGTGATTTCAGTGCATTATCTGCAGGTCTGATGGCATTTCCAACACCATTATTTTACACGAACTGAGGGGCTTTTGTCTGAATTTTCAGAGATGCTGAAGAGCCCGCTGAAGTTAGGATTACACTTTTAATATTATTTACTAAATTGGGCACAACTGAGTGTATGAGCTCAGCTGAGTGCCTCGGGAAGCTCTTGGGGTGAGAGGTGAGGGGTGGATTTGTGCCACCCCTGGCTGCTCCAGATGTGCCAAGGTCACAGCTGAGCAGGGGAGGTGCCAGGGAAGGTGCCAGGCTCCAGAGAGTTTCAAGGTGATGCCCTCATGGCTCTCCCTGTGTGGGGGGAGCTGGGATGAAGAACTCAGGAGGAAGAAAACCACCAAAAAATTTTTAGCCAAAGCTAAATCATTTGTATTTGGCTCAGAAAAAAAATGTAATTTTTAAGACCCTTCATAATTGTAGTCCTGGCAGGGATTTTTCTGCCAGGAGAGCTGGCAGGTTTGGATTCAAGCAGGATAAATCCATTTCCATTGCAAACCTCCCACTTTTCAGCTGGTTGTGTCTTGTCACTTGGTTATCCCTGGATCAACAGCTTAAATTTTAATGTAGTTATGTTAGCTAAGGTCCAGTCTACTCCACAGACTTTAACTAGATTAAGAGGCAGATCAGCTATAATTGGACTCCCTGATTGAATTAGATTGGGATTACAAATATAATTGGATACTACCCTATTTGAGACACTTCAAAGGAAATACATCTTCGGAGCATGAAAGCTGAAAAATCAGCAAACCTTTGGAAATCCTTGAGCCTGTTTCCTGTGTGGATGCAGCCAGGCCCGTGCAGCTCCACAAAGATATTTTTAAACAGAAACCTCACTCGTAAAAACCCTAAATCAGATTCCTGACACACATTCAAGTCAAAGGCAAGGTAACCTTGCCACTTTTTAATCTTGCCCGTGGTAGTGGCACAGCCAGATTAGGCTAAAACTGTGCCTGAAAGAAGCTTTAAAAGCAGTAACAAGTCCTAAGTATGGACTAAGAGGCCTCGGGTTTTACTGTGGGGTGTGGGGCCACAGTTTCAGCCAGAACTCCTTTTGCTGCCGTGGCTTTTGCAGATATTTCCATTTGAAAGGGGCACTTGGGTGAACAATGATCCCGGGCTGGCTCAGTGCTTGACACCTTGCAGCACCTAAAGGACAATAGCCTGAAAATTTGGTTTTTATATGATATCTTTTCCTGTTTGTGGCCTTTGGTTCGCTCTTTGAGCCTCCAGCACTGGTTGAGTAGGTCACACCTTGAGCAGGCTTATCACAATAATACAGTTTGGGGAGAAAAACAGAAATCTGAGCTGCCCAGCCACGAGCCCAAAGGAAATTCCAGTTCCACCCCCAGTACCCAGTCCTGGTTCAATGAGCCTCCATGGGGATCTCAACATTTCTGAGAGGATGCTCAGCCTGGTCCAGGCCCCAAATGACCTCACTCACATCTCCCCCTCCCTAAATCTCCTCACCCAGGCTTCCCCAAAACCCCAAACACTCCATTTTAATGGAAATAAATCATGATGTGAGAGGTGTTTTCAGCCTGGGGTGCTGTTTGCTCTTTTTTGGTTGTTCCCTTTCTTCAC
The DNA here is from genome assembly GCA_013397375.1 of Toxostoma redivivum. Taxonomy (NCBI): domain Eukaryota; kingdom Metazoa; phylum Chordata; class Aves; order Passeriformes; family Mimidae; genus Toxostoma; species Toxostoma redivivum. The sequence goes on from VXBI01004090.1 coordinate 503,283, forward strand.
CTCCTCCTTTGGACTGCAGAGAAATTTGCCACTCACAAAAAGAGCTGGGCTGTGGTTGTGCACAGCTCAGCCCTGAAGTCTCAAAGTCACACGTGAAATATGGTTTAAAAAATAAAAAATGGCCTCAGCAAACCAAAATCCCCTGGCCTGTTCCTCATAGCACAGCCCTGGCCCTCTCCACCAAAACTCAAGAGCAGCAAAGCACCTTCACAGGGCACTGGAATAAATAATAAATTAATAAATATTTAATAAATTATTTAATAAAATCCTCAGGTGTAAATCCTGAGGCACCTAGAACTGGACAGGTTCTGTCCTGCTGAGAGTAGCAGGGTAGAACAGCCTGCACTGGCTGCAGGGTACAACAGTATAGACAGTCTGACTCCAGGCTTGTCCAACATTGAAGGGTGCTGCCAAGTGCACCACCTGTGTCCCAATATTTAGGTTTTCTTTCAAATGCATGGGCTGAGGGAGCTGCTGTGATTTATTTAGCTCCTGGAGACACAGATGCCCTAAGCCCTCCTACAGCAAGGTGGTGAACAGCACCTTCATGGTGCAAATTTTCTTTTTTCAGAAGCATTGGCTGTGGTGTTGTGCTGAGAGGCACAGGGATAAACTGAAGGTGGAACAGCCATTAGGAATTACACAAGAGACATTCCCCATTCCTGTATAACCCAGCAGCTCCATGCATTCATGCACTTTTCCAGGCTTTTGTGTGCATTTCACTGGGCACTCCTTGCTCCTCAGAAAGCCTGCATCCCACCTGGGAACTAGAGGATGCACTCTGTGCATTCCTGAATCCAAGCTTTTCTACAGGTCAATACTCATACTGGAAAAAAAAAAAAAACCAAACCCACCACATTCATTTTGTTCTCCAAATACAAGAGCAAGACCATTAAAAGCATCCTTAAGACTCTTCAGAAACAGCAGTGGTTCAGCTGGATCAGCCCTTACAAAGTGACCCAGGTGCAGAAGTATTTTCACTGGTTTAGTACTCTGGGAGTCACCCTGAGCATTCTCTGCTCATGACTGGCCTGCAGACTTTTTCCTGTCAACAGTCTGAGATCTGAGAGCACTTTTACAATCAGCAGGTTTAAAGTGCTCTGAATACACCTTTAGGATGTCACAGGACTGTGGAGCCCTGACTTCTCAAGAGTCACCTGCTGAAGTGAACAGGGAAATCCTGGAATTGCACACTGACCAAATACTTCTAACACAAGATGTCACATTGCTCATGCTGAAACTAAAGCCTTTTTTCAGCCCTCTACCATGTTATCCATAGCAAAAGCATTTTAACCTTCACCAAGAGCAACAGCAAAATGGGAATGAATGGAAAATAACAGTGTACAACCAAGCTTCAAAGTACTTTTGTCGTGAGCATGTTTCCCCAAGCCCTGTTCCAACTCCTGCTGCTGGTCATTGTATTTTATTGTATTTCCCTGTCTTTTGAACATGCCTGCCACCCATCCCCTGTGCAGAAACCTGAGGTAGGATCTGAGGTGCAATGTGCTGTTGTAACTCAGCTGTGAAGGTCATTCTCTTCTGTTGAGTCCCCAGCTTCTATTTGCAGCCAGTCCCTGTCTGTGCTGTGGCACTGGGAACACAAGGTAATATTCCAGTGCTCTGATGTGCAAAGCAAGCTCTCAGACTGGATGATATTAACATTTTCACAGCTTACTAGAAGGCACCATTTAGTAAATGTTTAGCAATTGAAGAAATGCTACAAAATGAGCCATGCAAAATTATTCTAGGTGAATAAAAAGTCTTTTAGGCACAGACCTAATGTGAGGTGAGATATATGATACTGAGCATGGAGTTAGTCTTATTAATACTGAAATTTTGTCTAGCTGGGTGTGAAGACCTGCAGGCAAATCATGATACCTGTCATACCTGTAAAATGTTGCAACTTAAGAAACTGCTCAAAGGTTCTTCTGCATTTTCCATGGTCTGTCTCTCACCTCATCTTTATCACTATGCCAAACTATCCTGCTCCAAAGCTGATATTGACTGTACCATGAACATCAGTAGCTGCATGTGATTTTACAGATAAATAGACATCATAGCTGCTACAACTGCTTAGGAAAAGGCAACTTTAAGGAGGCTTCTTCAGGAAAATAAAATAAAGAAAATCCTATTTATTTTGGTGCTTTATTCTGAAGAGGGACACTGTAGACTAGGAACTAAGAAAGCTCTTTTTTTAGTTGAGAATTCAATATATCTGCCTTTTCAAGCAGGAAAGAGTGGAGATAGAGTGTGATCTTTCTGTGGAGTCCTAGAAGCCTGCAGAACTATACACAAGACCATTCCAAACTATAGGAGTATTTCCACAGTCCAGGCCCCCAAACTCCTCCTAGTCTGCACTGAACACTATGTGAATTTCCACCACAGTGGCACTGAGTTAAATCTCAGGGGCCTCTTTCATACTAGATCCCAAATAGTTCAAATTAATGAAGAAAACAGTCATACTGGGTATGTTTAAAATAGAGGGAGTTTGTTTTCATGAGAGTGGCTTGTTTATTTCACATGCCAGGTCAGAAACTGCAAACAAAATTTGCCAAGAAATTACCAAAGTGATACTGAGGATACACAGTGGTGGGTGGTGAGAACCAAACTGGTTTACTTATACTGAATACTAACAAAAAAATATTCTTGCAGGAGATGTAATTGTTTGAGATTACCATGGGAGACTGAGGACTAGTACATGAGTGTTTGATTATCCACATTTACTGTAATATCTTGATGCCTATCAAGCACGTAGATAAAGGTCAAATTTTCTTTAATTGGAGATAAATTTTTTGACACTTTTGCCTGGAAGTAGATCTAACAGACCAAGACATATTGTGGATCACTATTCAATTATTTCATGTTGGAAAACATCCTGGAGGAGAAGCAACTCCAGTGCACATAACCACAGGAATCCAGCTGGGTTAAGCAGCAGTGCTTGGCATCCCAGATTCTGCCACTGGGGCTGGTTAGAAGGTGTTTGTTTTGGCACTCATACTCCCATGTCCAGTGCTTTGTACTGTGGGGTTTGGTGGGGATTTTTGTTTGTGTGTTTTCTCTGCCACCCATGGGTCTCATACTGCATTCTTCTGTGGTGACTCTTCAATAATTTTCAATTTATTCTGCAGTGAAAAAATAAATAGCTCGCTCTGATCTTCTTACACTTTGCTGCTTTGAATGACACTTTTGAAGTTCTCACTTGTAAAGCTCCTCTGGGTCAATTTCTGGGTAGGTCAGAAAAAGATCGTGGTTGACAGCTCCGTCTAACTGGCTTCCACTGCTGTGGGGAGTGGGATTTTTGTTTCCCAGGGCAGGCACAGAGAGGAGGTGCTGACAAAAGCAGCTCTCCAGAGCAGGGTTGTGCAAATCTCTGATAGACTATATTATAGTCAGACTGAGAGTTGGATGGAAAATCTAGCCACATGAAGGAGAGAAAGGAAGTAAAGACAAGCTCCTTTTGTGCTTGTGGTCCTGTGGGTCAAAATGAAATTAAGCCCTACTGGGGAAGTAGTGAAAGACAGGATTGCCAAATATGTTTTTAATGAAAATAAATGTTGCTTCTGTGCTTCATTTTGCTGTCAATAATTAGTGTCAGTGGAAGAGCCATAAAGGGTCAGAAGGATCCCACAGGGCTGACAGGGGTTGGGTGCTGCCAGCCTGGGAGCCTGAGGTCAGGCTGGACCTCAGCAGCCCTGGCCCTGAAGAGAAGCCATGGAAAGGAGCTTTGGCAATGCCCGAATTTCCTTGGTGACCTGGGACTACCAGGCTCCCTTTCCTTCACCCCAGTTGCCAAACTGGCCGCTGGAGGCCAGTCCCAGTGGCCTGCCTTGCAGTAAGGGACATGCTGCTGGCCATTGTTCCCACAGCCCTTGGCAAAGCCACAGTGCTGCTCAAGAAATTCCCTCCCTGGGAGAATGCATCCCAGGCACTGCCCATTGCATCCTTCCACCCTGGAAACTTCTCCAGCCACTTATCCAAAGAGTTCCCCTGTGGTAACACACTCTGCCACTGCCCCAGCCTCTGCCCTTGCTTGTCTGCAGCTCCTCTGCTGCTCACCCCAGTCTGGAACTCTTTAGCTCTAGCATGACCAATTAACAAATGCAGTTTTGGGAAAGGCTGTTGGCTGAAGAGGTTGTGTCTGTGTTTTAAAGTCACCATGGAGCTCCTCTGCTGCTCACCCCAGCGTGGTGGCTGCAGGACAGCCCAGGAATGTCAGCAGCTCTGTGTGCTTTCAAACCCAGGCTGGATGTTTTCAACATATTCCCTCATTTTCCTGCGAGCAGACTACTGTCTAACATTTCTGGAAAGGCAGCTGGAAGCTCCAGCCAATTTCTATGACATTTTAAAGCTGCACATATGTTTAATATATCTACTACTTCCTTCCCCAGGGCTTCATGCTTCTCCTGCCATTCATCTTTTCATGCTGGATGCATAGAATGTGAGTTATCCACAGTGTCACTGCCATAATATATGGCATTTCCCAACACCTCCATGGCATATCCATTAGGAGCTGTAACAGCTGCAGACTGACTCCAGCAGCGTGAATGCTCTACCTGGTGGGAAACAGCCATAAAAAAGAACTTTTCCCATTCAGAATTATGAAACAGATGCACCTCCCTCAGTTGTTTTCCTGTCTCCAGGAAGAGGTAGGAGTTAATGAAAACAGGAGGGGCTGCTTTGAGGTGAATGGAAGAAATGTGGGCTCAAACAGCAGGCCAGGTTGAGATGTGGTGAGGTGGGAGTTGCTGACTCTGGATGCTCCATCAGCACCCCCCACTGCCTGTGGAGAGGGAAGGGAAGCTGGGGGCTGTCCTCACCCAAAGAGCAATTGCCTCTGCAGCAGGGGGTGTGCAAGAGCTGCCAGGAATGCTGAGCAAACACAGGCTTGCAATAAAAGCAGCAAATGGATGAGGATGCCACAGTTCCCTTGCTACCTCAGAGCAATTCTTTGTCTCTGCTGCCCACCAGAGAGTTGGGAGTGCCTGCCAGGCATGTGGTGAGAGGGCACAAACACCTTCAGTCAGCAGCAGATAATCACAGCCCTGTAACCAGGGCTCAGCTAGAGCCTAAAGCATTTAATGGATACTCCTACTTTAAGGCAGTGTTAGTTTTTCATACACCTAACATATTTATTTTTGGGTGCTGTAAACATAAGAGGCTCAAAGGTGGCACAAAAGCAAATGCAAAGAAGTTTGTTTGAGAAATACACACATAACTTGTTTGTCCTGCTCTGCCACAAAGCCAAAATAGGTAAATTTACCCACTTCTATGACCAAAACTAGCCATGTACAGACACACACTGCTTCCCTTCTTAACCTGTGCAAAGCTGGCTTCATGCAATGACTGCCTGGAGCAGGCAACGTCCTCCAACTCCACATTAAGGAATGGTTTCCTGGACAGCAGGAACCAGTTTAGAGTGACTGTTCTGTGCTGCATCACATCCCTGCTGCCAGGATTACCTGGATCTCATGCCCTGAAAATTTGATGATGCACAAGGCACTGACAGTGTGGGCAAAAGAAGAGCTGGGGATGAGGAACAGAGGAGCCAAAAGTGAGGAGGGTGAGAAAGGAACTGTAAGTACCAAGCTTTCCTGTAAAGTACAAAGTCATTTCACCATATGCAGTCCCTAGGGAACACACACAGTTCTGGGGAACTGGCAGGGGAAAGTGGAGGGTGACAGCTGACAAGAAACAAGGCCAAAAAAAAAGTATATGCAAGGCAAAGGGACTTCAGATACCAGGGAGGTAAACAACAAGTTTGTGGAAGATTAAAAATCTTGCTGTTTTTCTTGCTGTTGGGGAACAGCAGACTGACCCAAACAGTGCAAACCTTTACCATAACCAGACAAACCATTGCTGGGACTCACCAGCAAGCTCTGCAGTTGCCTTTGGCAAAACTGCAGGAGACAAGTGGGCAGGGCAGCAATAAAGGCAAGAGCTGCAGGGGGTGGCTAGGCACAGGCCAAGGGAAAAAAATTTGTGCTGCACACATAAATCTTGAATCCTAGCATTCCTTCCTCAGTAATCAAACAGCAGGCTATATTTAGCCCAACCTAAACAACAACAACAAAAAAAGAACAGCAGGACTAGTCTTAGCTCTAACAGCTGCCACCAGCTGCTCAGAGGGGATACAGGTAGAGCTGATGTCAGATGTAGGTAAATGAGATGGAACAGGGGAGGCAGCTATGCTTGAATGAACAGTGTTAGCATTTGGTTAGAGAAATTCTGCATTTTATTATTTCATGGTTAGCCAGAAGGAGGATCAAATGTCGAGCAGGGCATGAATGGTTTCTACTACACCAAGGGCAAGGCTAGAGTGAGCCATGGATAGGGAGACAAGCAGAGGAAAGGGAGGAGGTAACAGACACAAGCAGGGCAAGTGTTTGTATGTCTAACCCAGGTTCCTGGTGCACCTTCTCTCTAGTTCTAGCACAAGATTAACAAAGGCAGTTTTGAGAAAGGCTGTTGGCTAAAGAGATTGTGTCTGTGTGCTAAAGTCACAATGCAAATTATTTCACCAATGAATGAAACTGGGGCTCACCCTCTAAACAGGCATCAACATCATCCACAGAACAGGAGCTTGGGATGGTCATTTAGTGCAACTGTTTGCTTGAAATATTACTTTTTCCAAGGGGACACATTTGTATTCTTGGTGGGGAGGAAATAAAGTTAGTGATCTAATTACTGTTAGGACGTACACAAATACATGCACAGTCCCTTCAGAGAAGCTGGAGCTGGTTGAAAAGTGTAAAACCAGAGAATGTAAAAGTGGAGGTGTTTTAGGAGTATTTTACCAGAAAATAGTACAGGACAATTAATACAGTGGGTGTTAAACATGGTCACTGAATAATCACTTAAGCATCTGGTTGTCATTGCCATTCCTAAGAACAAAGGGAAAGAAGGCAACTGATCTGCTACACTAGTGTAATAAAAAAAATAATAATAAAACAAAGCTAAAAGAAGCAACAGAAAATCCAGTCTCTTTCCACCCACATTTCTGAATTTCAGGGGTGCCTTATTACAGTGATCCATACATCACTTGCTACAGCACGGACTTTGAAGATCTTGTGGCAGCTTTCCCTGCCTTGCTAGCAGAGCTGTGAGCTTGATAACTAATCACTCCTTAACAACTCATGTTTCCTCTGCAAAAGCCCCTGAAATGCAACTAGTGGGGGAAATATATGAGCAGGGATTTATGAAGTACAAAAATCACTTTGGGCTTCTTTCCCAGTAACCCACAGGGGTTTTTGAATGGGGGTGGGGTGACAATGAAAGCAGTTCTATTTCCCACATGTCCAGACCTTGCCATTGGGAAGTGATCCCTGGTAGTGTGTTCCAGACATATCCCCAAATAATGAAAACACAACACAGATTTCTTGAAGGACTCTCTGGTTTGGCTGCTGCTTGAATTTTTCTGTAGGAATTTTCAAAACCAGGTATCTTTCTCCCAGTATATGTTCCCCCATCCTGGCTTAGACATGGGAAAATAGCAAAATCTATGTCTGCTCAGGACTTTCCCAACTGAGACTCTAAAATCTTCATTTCTGTGATGGCACAGGCTCTTTGCTAGGTGACAATTACTGAAACCTCTTTTCTGGCCACCCTTTTGCCCAAATGGAAGCATCCAAGCTGCTGCTGGATGAAAAAAGTGACAACAGCCCTCTGCCCCCCATTCCTGATTGCACAAGCAGTGATTTGCTTAGAAGCTGATCCGTTTATTAGGGGGATCTTCAGTATCCCCCCTATTGCTGAACCCATTTCCATGTCCCCTTCCTGCTGCAGCTGCACAGAACTGCCTCTGCCAGGGGCTGGGCAAACCACCCCTGCTGACACAGAAACTTGGAGAGCTCAGCCTGGCATACACCCAGCAAAAAGGCACTGTGGACAGCACAGGCTGCAGGTGGACATTGTCTCTTTTTTGGCCAAAATATAAAGGCTCCTAAGCAGAGGTATTTTGAGCATTCATAGTCAACTGAGTTATGAGCTGGAAAAGCATCAGCCATGCAGTTATCCAGTACATGCCCTGTTTTTCTCCTCCTGGTTCATACATTTTCCCTCCTCTTTAGATTTCTGGGCACACACTGTGCCTTGTGATGACATGGAAGAACAAGGCCCTTAAGTCTTTATTAATTGCTACTACTGTAGTTTTAAAAGGAGGTATTTAGGAAATCCTCAGTTTTGTCACCATAGGAATGAAGCTGTAGGATTCAGTGAAAGAACAATTTAAACAGCAGTGTTTAAGTAGTTCACTTCCACTTTAATTCTCTGCTCCATCCCAGCTCCTCTTGGCTGTGAAGGAAAAGACTTTAAAAGCTCTCTCCCCTCCTCAGTGCTGCTTGACTCCAGCCCAAATTAGGAGGTGCAGCCCTGTTATCTACAGCAGGTCTTAGCAATGTCCCTTCCCACCCACAGAGCACTTCCTCCTCTAACAGAGTGAAGCAGCTGCAAAGTGCTCCTTGGCTCAGGCAAGCTCCTCATCTGGCTTTTTTCAGCTGTTTTAAAACAATGTTTATGCAGCTTCTATACAGTGAGAACAGGGTGAATGGAGGAGCATCTAGTCCACTGTACAAGAGCAGGTTGGGATGCTTGTAGCTGATGAGTTTGCCCATTACTCAGTGTAACTCTGATCTGAGGGAACTCCTGTGTGCCTCTTTCTGAGCTGGTTTGCTCTTCTTTTTCTATTGGAAAAGTTTAGGTCTGCATGAAATAAAAAGGCAAAGTGGGACAGGTGAGTTGATCAGCAACTGCTGCAGGAGGAGACAAGGCAAGGAAGGAGAACAGTGAAAAGCTGACACTCACATTAGCTATTGCCTCCTGTTTGATTTTTAAACCTTGGAACCATGGAAACTTGATGAGCAGCAAGAAAGTGGAGTAACATTTTGTTTTCCCTGGGTTTAACTCTTTGGAGGTGCTGTCACTATTCAGATTTGTAAACAGTGCTCTGGTTCCCCTCCTCATCTTGGGAGAGTCTTGGAAGTGACTGCTTTGTTGAACAGGAAGTTTTTCACCCTTAAAACAGATGCCTGGTGTTAAGGATGAGACTGGGATGTTCCTCAGCTCTCAGGAATGGTAACAGGTCTGAAGACTCCTGTAGGGACAGCTTTAACTCCCCACATGTCCTGAAGCACAACACTTCTTTCTCCAGAGCTGCTTTGACTCACTGCTCCAGAGTCTGGGTCACACAGGGGGAGAGGAGCCTCTCCAGGATGTTAAAAAGTGTGTCTGTAACTCCAGGGGTGCTGTGAGGAGCCTCTCCAGAACCTTACACTGTGTCTATAACTCCACAGGAGCTCTCAGGTGCCCCTCCAGGACCTTACAAAGTGTGTCTGCAACTCCACATGTGCTGTGAGGAGCCTCTCCAGGACCTTACACTGTGTCTGTAACTCCGTGGATGCTCTCAGGTGCCTCACACTGTGTCTGTAACTCCTCAGGTGCTCTCAGGTGCCTCTCCAGGACCTTACAAAGTGTGTCTGCAACTCCACATGTGCTGTGAGGAGCCTCTCCAGGACCTTACACTGTGTCTGTAACTCCACAGGTGCTCTCAGGTTCCTCTCCAGCCACTTACAGATTAAGAACCTAATGCCTGCCTCTTCCTCAGCAAACAAAGATGAGCCAGGAGAGCAAGCCAGTGACCATATTTTGGCATGAATTTCTGGCAATTACAGTGGCCCTATTTATCACCCAACATCTCCTTTTCATTGCATGTGTGCTCCAGCATTCTAGAGCCTGGCTTATCTTCCAGCTGAGTGGCCAAGTCTGCTGCAGGAAGCTATGGCCACAGGATCCTGCCTCCAAAAGCATGACAAACTGGTCACAGGGATAGGGAATGAGCAGAAAACACACTCTCAACACTGTTCTAGCAGGGCACTGCCCACCAGACCACTACTTTGTGTCCAGCTCTGTTTCCAGCAAAGGTGTGACAGCACTTCCACAGCTCTCACTGCTGGCTACAGGCAAATAGGTATTTTCAGACACCACACCCCTCACACACTCTTATTTCTCTGCAAGCTGTTGAAACTGGATCCTTTTATGGGAATGTACAAGAGGGGTTTTCATAAGCAAGCTGGAGGTTCTGGAAGGCACAGTTGCTGCTCTGTTGAGGTAGCTGACATTGCTCCATGGCCCTTCCACCCCATTAAATTCACCCTGCTGTGCTGCCCACTGATTTGTGCCTTCCTTTCCACACAGATTCACAAATATGATCACAGTCAAAAGAGGGGACCTCATTCATATTTTATGTAATATTTCCTTGCATCCCAAAGGAAAAAAAAGGAGAGAGGAGGAAGAATTCGAAGGACTGGGATGTTTTTATTGGCTTTCCATTTCTTTTGTCTCCCACAAAGTTCCAGCAGTACAGGAAAACATTTTTACTATTTATACTGTCCTGTTGAAGTCTACAAAAAGGATAAAACAGGTAAAAGAAGCTCTTGTTGATCCTGTGCTGGTGTAGCATTTCAAAAAAGCACTTAAAAGGTAGTTTTGTATTTTTTAAGTATCAGCTCTCAAACTATTAAGAATACCAGGGAGAGAGGACTCTTTTAGTGTTTCAGTTTTCCTTTGAATCCAGCCAAAAGACTGGACAACCACAGAAACCATCAACTGATTGTAAGATAAACCAAAAGGGGAACGTCTGAAGTTGCAAAACTTAAATAGGACAGTAAAATATGAATACAAAAGGGGGATGGGGTAAGGGCAGCAGGGAAAAAAGAAGAGTTTAAACTTATCCCAGTGTATTATCAGCATTCCCTCAGGCATTCTATTCAAAAAGGTGGAATTTAATCTGCACTGCCTTTGAATAAGCAGTATAATCTCTAAGAACTTCTGCCTCACATACACCTTTTCTCCTGATAGCTGACAGAACTCCCTCACTGATAGAGCTCTGGTAAAATACCTTCAGGGTAAATGTGCTTTTACAAACAACCCATTCCCAAGTCACTGAAACTGTAATACATTTATAGGACAGAACCTTGGCATGTGTAATAGAAAAGTCACTTTGGGGAACTGGAGCTGGTTGATGGCAGCTGAGTCTGGCTTAATGCTCTTACCAGCACATCCTATCTCCTGCCTTCTCTTGTGCAGATTTTTCCTAAAATAAACAGTACCTCACAGCTCCCAAACTGACACAGGAGCATGATGAGGCTCAGTCTCCTCATTTCCTCATCCCTGTGGTGCAAGGACTTGTTGGAGTGGTCATGGAGCTGTCAAGTTAATGCAACACCCCTGAACTACCCGAGAGAGACTGCAACACTCACGCTCCCCACTCCTCATCTCACCAAAGAAAAGGCTGTCTGCAGTAATGGATTTTTAACATTTCTGCCTCCCCCTTGTGTCTCTACCATATGAACTCGCCAGACTATGTTTATTTCACAAAAGATCCCTACAAATGCAAACTTTACACATGGTGCTGCTTTAGATTGCAGGTAAACATGTAAATCCAGGAGAGCATTGATAACAAAACTTCTTTGAGTTGCTGAGTCTAAAATCTGCTGTGGAAATCAGCCAGAATTATAACTGTGACAGAAGTCATCTAATATTTAACAGAGGATAGGAAGCATAATATTCCATGCCTTCATTGAGCACAAGCTATGAAGAGACAAATTGAATATTACTAATTCTGGTCCACCAGCAAAGAATAATGTTGCCACTCACTTAATGAGAAGTGGGTTTGATTTTGGTTTGGGAAGTTTGTTTTATGGTTGATTATTGTTGGGCTTTTTCTTAAAAAGTGATAAAAGTACTTTTTATTTGGTAGAACCCAGAGAAAATAGCATGAAAAGCCAAGGAAGAGAGAATTCCTGGTGTGATCCCAGCCTCCCTGACAAGAAGGTTAGAGACGTCCTTTTTATGAAGAGTTTGTCTGCACAGAGGGAGTAAAAAAAGTTACCCAAAGGCAAGCAGAAGGAAAAAATCAGAAGTCAAACATACCTGACTTGCCCACGCCAGCTCGACCGAAGATCGCCAGCTTCACTTCTGCACTCTTGGCCATGCTGGCAGCAACAGCAGCAGTGGCAAACCCCCTCCGTTATCAAAAGTGAAGCAGAACTGCTCCCAGCTCCTGCCTTCAGCCTCACCGTGTCATTGTGACGTCAATGCAGAGCCTGGGGGAGAACACCACAAGGATGGAGCTGTGAGGAGCCAGGCTCTCCCCTTCCCCTGCCCACCCCCTCCTTTCTTTCTTCTTTTTAAATAATCGTGATAATTGATGCTGTGTTCCTGCTTTAAGCACTGCAGTAACACCACTGACACATTTGGCACCGTTTGTGCAGAACCTACCTTCAGCTTTCTGGCTATTGCTCTTTGCTTCACACTGGCACTGTAAGATTGCAAAAGGTACTTAACAACCCCAAGCACCTGCCTTGCAAGGCTCCTAATTATTTATTTCTTCCTTTCTCTTCCAGCTGTAATTGCATATATTTACTGTATTTGAATCATATGCAGGGAATTATTTTTTGTAGAATATATTTAATAGCTGTGAGCACTCACTAGGAATACCTGCAGAGAGCTACTCTGTCCTTGATCCTCCAGCTCCAAAAAGGTTTCAATTACTCAGCAGCAGTTGCCTAAAACCCTTTAAGCACTTGGACCTTGCTCACTGCTCTAAACAAATCCATACCCAGAAAGTTCTCTAGCGCTCCTTTTTAAGCTGCCTCAGCTCACACATAAACATTCAGCAAAGCATGGGGTGAGCAGAAGGATGCCAGAGTTTCTGGTACTGCACTTTTGGCATGGCAATTATCCGTGTTCACAGTTTTGCTGCATGACCTTGATTTCCCTAACCTGGACAGCAGAATCTATAACAATGCCTGTAGCTGTAGAATGCTTTAAGATCTTCAGTGACAACATGGCAATCGTGATGATGATGATGATCCTCAGCCCTGACTAAAACGTCAAATACTCGGTCTCCCCTTAAAGCAGGGTAGAACTTTATGTGTGAATGCAGCCAGTTAGGGGTTTGCTGCTGAGCTGAAGCACTCACCACTTTAGCCATGAATTCTAACACTGGCATAGGATGCTTCCCATGTCAGCACTCCTCGCTCTACAGCAAAATGCATTTCTAACATGCTTTTTGGAAAAAAAAAAAAGAAAAGAAAAAAGAAACCTAAAACTTTTTCCTATACAAAAACGCTTGTAAAAAGAAAAAGTACAGGCACTTTACATAGAGAACGGTCCCGATTCATCTCTGACGTCTAAATGCTCCTGATTTTATTTGCCTGAGAGTACAAGACCGCTCTCAGCCTGCACGGGCAGGCAGAGGTACAAACTGTTTCAGGACGTGGCGGAGCGGGATATTCAGGCACTGGGACACGGCGAGAGCTCCCGGCCGCCCGCAGCAGAGCTGCTGCCACATTTCCGTGCGGGCATCGATCGATTCCTCGCCGCCGGTTCTGTCCCTCCGGGCGGGCTCTGCTCCGCATCGCTGCGGGCAGGTGCGACCCGCCCGGTTCCGGTGGCTGCGGTCACGGGCGCTGCCCGGCCCCTCATCCTCATCCTCATCCTCATACTCATCCTCATCCTCCTGCCGTGTTCCCGCACCCGCGGAGAGCCCCGCACCGCCCGCCCGGCCTCACCTC
>VXBI01004091.1:0-23703 GCA_013397375.1 Toxostoma redivivum
ATATATATATTTATAATATATTTATTGGAAGAGAGCTGGTGGGAGAAACTGGCTTCTAGGAAAACCCAATCTGGAAGGGTCCTCAGGAAGTCCCTGGTCCAACCTGCAGCTCAAAGCAGGTCACCTCTGGGGTCAGCCCAGAGCTTCACCCATGATGCAGACATGAGCAGGTGGCATTTGGAAGGTGACTGGCACTGCTTCTCCTGATCCAGCCTGAGGCCTATTCAGCTCACCTGATGCAACTCTAAAACAAAAGGCTGACATTTTCCACACAACTTGTAAAGCTGCACGACATTTTGGTGTAATGGCAAAGCCCAAAGTATAAATAGATGTAATAACTAGTTGGATTAATGGAAGAAGGGCCATTCACTGATTAGTAACAATAAATAAACATAAGTCAGTATGATCACCCTTACGCTATGGGCCTGGGCTGGGTGCATAAGCAAAGTCCTGCAAATAAGAATTGCTGCCATAGGTAGAGGATCAGCAAATTCAAGTGTTTCAGCCTCAGCTACTCCAGTCTCCTAAAGGCAGGGATGTGAGCACTGACACCATCATCACACCAGTGCCATGCAGGGCTTTCCTTCTGCAAGGACACTCTTCTGCTTCTGTCCAAACAGCCTCTCCTTGGAAGAGAGCAGCCCCAAGACTACTCAAACAAAATTCCATTTATGCCATCACATTATTACAGAACCCACATTAGCTCACAAAAACTTTCACAAATCCATATTTTTAAGGGCTTAATATGTTCACAAAAGTATTGTTCATGCTGGCAGGCTATAAAACTGTGCAATAACCTGCCAAGGGAAATTTCAAGGGCATGAAATGGAGAAAACCTTTGAAACAAATTACTGGTTTCTGAGCTGGAAAAATGACCAACACCCCACCACACACACACACATACACACCCCAGTGAAGTAAGGTCTTTCACATCACTTGCTTTTGTTTCTCTGTTGTTGTCCACACTACTGACTCATTCCTGTTGCATGGCTGAGAAAAAAACCTGTCACACACGGCACGTCAACAACAGCTCTTCCAATTTGCAGGGAATTCCAACATTTTCAGCATGGGTTTGTTGCAATTCAAAGAAAAATAGGCTTTCAAGAGTTCTCCTGGAGTAGAAATTCTCAAAAAAGAGCTTTCATAAAAGCCAACATCAGGAAAAATGAAATAAGGGTGGCTGGGATGGATTTCAGCAGCTGTTGATGGATTTCATCATCATCTTGCTTTGGTCATGTACCAGTGAGGCAGCTCTACACTCTCTCATAACAAGACTTGTCACCAAAAAAATGACTTAATTTAAATTCCTATTCACACTCATGTGCTCACTCACAAATCACAGAATCCCAGAATGGTTTAAGTTGGAATTACCTTAAAGCTCTTCTAGTTCCACCCTCTGCCATGGGCAGGGATACCAGGTTGCTCCAAGCCTTGTTCAACCCATCCTTGAACACTTCCAGGGATGGAGCCAGCCACAGGTTCTTAATCAATTAATTAACTGATTCAATTCTCTGTATCTGAGAAGCAAATAAATAATGTACCTAGAAGTATATGAAAACATATCAATTAGCCAAGCTTCATTTCCATGCAATGGAAATCAAGCTGTTGGGCACCAAGCAGCAGCACAGGCCTGTTTGCTTTGAGAAGGAGCTCTGCAAAGCCATGGACCAATATCTTGTGCTCTCCTCAGGTTTCGGTGTTTACTGGGTGGCTCACACAGTAGGTATGTAAACATGGATTAATCCATTAGATGAGAATGTATACAAATAAATGAGTCTATGTCACTAATTTTCCCTTTAAAAACTGGTAAGTAAATGTCACCATGGTCACAGCAAAAATGTCCAGGGATCTGCCCTGGATCAGGCCTGCAGAATATCAACAACATTATATAATCAGATCAGAGTTAAACTCTGCCTTCTAGAATAAACACTTTAAAAAATATTTTCATGTGTAAGCAAAGTTTCTTAGGCTTCTTCACTTCTATAAACATTCATGGCAGCTCTAAATACTCTCACCTTGCAATTTCTGCTTCAGTAGCACCACTTACAAGAGAACATTCATCCAAATACCATCTTGATTATTTGACAGGGTTAATAGCCCAGTGAGAAGCTGAAGACACAGTGGTCCCCCAGTACAATGAAAAAGCAGAAATTCAAGTGTCACAATGTGCTTTTAGGTCTAACAGAGAAGGAAATCTCTGCCTTGAGACATTTTCTCAGTTCAAAACTGAAAGCAAGTTCTTACAAAAATAGGAAGTCTGGTCTGGGTATGTATAAGTTCTATGCATATGGTCTACACTGAGGTCCAGACTGAGGAGGGAGCACACAGAGCTGGGAGCAGGGACAGTCTGCAAAGGAAGGGAGTAGGACACATGGTCCAGGCATGCAGGAGTGCCATCAGGAAGGCCACAGCTCAGTTGAATGGGTCAAGGGCAGCAAGAAGAGTTTCTAAACCTACATGGGCAGTACAGCTGGACAAGGAAAATGTGTTTGAGTGGGGCAGAGGATTTAGTGACTGTTGATGCAGGTGGGAATGAGGGACTCTGTCTACTTTGCAGCACTGTTCATCAGGAAGGTCTCCAGGCTCCAGAGCTTAGAGATGGGGCTCAAGGAGAAGGGGGATCCACCAGTGCTGGGGAAGGGAATGGACTCAAGGTCTCTCAAGAAACCCTCTCCCCTAAAGTCAACAGGATCTAATGGGTGACATCCACTGGTGCCCAGAGTGCTGGCTGGTGTCCTTTCAAGACCTGTCCATCATCTCTGAAAGGTCATGGAGATCAGGGGAGGCCCCAGGGGATGGACAAGGCAAATGTCATTCCTGGGGTCTGTTGCCTGCAAAAAGATAAAGGAGGGTGGGAAAAGTAAATCATATAATGGAGTCCCAGAATGGTTTGGATTGGAAGGGACCTTTAAAAACTCATATAGTTCCACCCCTGCCATGGGCAGGGACACCTTCCACTAGCCCAGGTTACTCCAAGCCCCATCCAACCTGGCCTTGGACACTTCCAGGGATCCAGGGGCAGCCACAGCTTCTCTGGGAAATCTGTGCCAGGGCCTCACCACCGTCACAGGGAAAAATTCCTTCCACGTATTGGACCTAAATTTCCCCTCAGTCAGTTTGAACATATTCAAAGGCTTCAAACAGACATGAAACTTCTCCAAATATTTCACAATTTTCTTAAGCAATGACAGCACTATAAAAAGTTGCAATGAGAAGAATGAATTTTACTTTAATTTCGTTGCCTTCAGCAATTGCATGTTATGTTGCAATTCATTTCACTCTGTAATGCTTCCTGTTACAGTAGCTGGTATAAATCACCCCCATTTTGTTTATAATGTGCATAAAAACATTCTTCATACATAATAATTCCACAAGCAAAACAGGTGGATTTCATTTAATCCCTTCACCAGTCACTGATGACAATTAAACCAGCCATTTAAAAAGTAAATAAAAAAACTTTTTCCCATCCATGGCTTAAAGAATCTGTTTTGTTTTACATCCTGCCTGGGGCAAGGGGAAAAATATTTAATTCAAGTGATTTTCCTTTAAGGCTTTAGCAAAGACAATAGGAATTATGCAATGCAGCCTCTTAGTGTGCAGCTTCCTTAAAACAAACTGTGCAGAGTCTTGAAAAGAAATGCAGGTGGGAAAAGGAGTGCTGTCTCAAGAAGGAAAAGTTCCTATAATTCCTATTGCCTGGCACAGAGAGGGAAGCCACATCCACAAAGCAGATGCTGGCACTCTTCTCACCCCAACTCCCAATCATCTGTCAGCTCACTGGAATTATCTTGGGGGCGTTTTCTTGCTATTGCTGTTCAAACACTGAACATTTTAGTGTAGTTTTAGTTTTGTTGGAATCTATTCACTCTGCCTAAGAGAAGCAGAGTAAGAACAGTGCATTTGAGGCCCAGACCTCAGATGGGTTCGAGGCTCCCCAGGCTGAGCAGGACTATCAGCTCAGGAATTGATTAGGATTGGGCATTATAGCAGCCATTTGGGGCTGACCCTCGCTGCCCATTCCAGGCAGAAGGAAGGTACAATGTGCTCCCAGGGCTGGCTCCATCCATGGAGGCTCTCAAGACCCAGCTGCTGCTGCCAGCCCTGCGTGACCTGGTCTGACCCAGAGCTGACCTGCCTTGAGGGGGTTGGACAGGGACCTCCCAAGGTCACCTCCAGGCCAACTGATCCCATGACCCCATGGCACGGACCAGGTGTCCCGTGCATCCATCACTCAGCTCTCACGGTTGTGTCACCAATCTTTGACACAGCTGACTTCCTGCACTTGTGCAAAGCCATTTCCCTGCAGGCTATGTGATCCTCAGGAGGACCCTGCAGGACGAGGGTTCCCTGCTGACCACGCCAGCAGCTTCCTCACACTTACACAACCGGTGACTTACGAGGAGTTACGCACCGTCCATCCTTTCAACTTCCACGAATGAAACACCAGTTTTCGTGGATTTACAGCTTTCCCATGACCAAACGTAGTCACTGGTTGGATGTGTTAACCTATGCTGCAATACCCAGTGCTGGTCACAGTTACTAGTGGTCTGTTAATTGTGCATCCATTTTCTGTGCAATTGAGGGAAAAAAATAGCTGTATAAAGGTCAGATGCTGCTTTTCAGCTCTGATCCAAACAGTGACCCACATTTTGATTGCTGTAACAGCTTTGTGCATGAAAAAGATCTGGGAGACCCTTAAAGCCCATGGAGAAAAAGAAATGCTGAAATTGCAATCAAAAAAATTCCTCTAGTCTCTAAGAACAGAAGGAGCAGCCCCATGTTGACTATTTTCAAAGGTCCCTTGGACCAGGCATTGGACCAGACATTACCTGGTCTCACCAAGTCCAATGATAACTTCCAGGGTGCTCTGCTCCTTTAGCCCTCATGATTTGCTGATAGACATTGGCTTTGCAATAGCTAAATCCATGGAGAGAAAAGTAAATATTTTGGTTCGATGCTTGAGGAATTAAAATTTCCTGCACACCATGCTAAACTCTGGCACTTGTATGTAGATCCCTGACAGCAGCACAAGAGGGAAGGAATTGCAGTCACTGGATTCCTGCAGCAACAACTATGTGGAAAGTTCATGTGATTCACCTCAGCAGCCAATAGCAGAGGCATTTTTGACCAACAGAAGCAAAAGCCTGGAGAAATCTGTCCCAGAGAGTGACATGGATGTCTGAGACATCAGGTTGGCTCCAGCAGGTGTTGGAAAAGTGTTTGCGCTCGCTGAGCTCCATCACCTGCAGACACATTTTGTGAGGGGCTGCCCACAAGTATTATGGGGGCCCAGAATCTCTTGTATCCTTTTTCTTTGCTAGGAAAAGCTCCCTTGATTGAGGTTGTAGGCTTAGAACAGACAGACTAGAAGAACTTGATGAAACTTGATTCCAGCTCCACCACAGCTCACGAGCCTTCATATCAAGCCCACATGGGGTTTTTATCAAACTCAAGTTACATGGGAGAACAAGCTATTCACTGAACTGGTCTGTATCACACCCCTCACTCTGCCTTTCCTCTCAGATCCTTTCTATAAAGTGCTGGAAGTGTTTCCTTGTTGATGAACTCGTTGTTCTGAACCCTGCAATTTCACTTATTTGGCTTTTCTGAGACTTTGATAAGATACACGGAAGGGTTTCATAAAGCCCAAATCTCTTCCTTCATATAACTCAGTAAGGTCACTGGATAAGGTTTTTCCTAGAGGCATTAAAGGCTCTCCTTCCCTAATATCTGCATTTCAGTCAAGTTATTCATATCATCAAGTGTTGAACTTGCACAGCGAGTTCTACACACCAGTAGAAGTGCAATAAACCATTTCCGCTGGCTCTGTCCTTAACCAGAGTAGTCAGTGTAGAGAAATGCAAGTGATTTGGACCTTCTGAGCAGTTTCTGTACCTGTTTGCTGGTGCTTGACAAATACATTAATGTTTGACCAAGGCTGTGTCACTTCAGTTTTTCTAATACTTTATACAAGAGAGAGGCTGGTTTTATTAGAAAAATCTTCCCTGTTTCTTAATGCAAGTAAGGACCAGCTTTTAAATATCCCCCACTGTGAATCTGGATATAAAGGAGCCAACCAGCCCTCTAAAAGGAAATTGCTGGATGACCAACAGGGTTTAAAGTCCCCCAGCCCTCCCACTGTGTTACATACCATGGTTTGCAACTGCACAGAGTTAACATATTCTCTTCATCCATCAGGGTATGGGAAGTTACAGTATGGCAAATACCTGCCCATTTCCTGTGTCAGGGGGCGTGGGACAGGCAAGGGAAAATTTCCCAAAATCATCCAGCTGATGCAGATTGAGTGGGATTTTAGAAGAAGAGCGGGAGCTGCATTCATCATCCCTGCTCTCTTCAAACGGGAGTTAAAGGTAGTATTTTTATTATTCAGCAAAATATAAGTAGTTACTGAACATACTGGCTGTGTGAGAGCAGTGATGAGGAAAAAGGGGAACTCCTGAATTCCCTGGAGAGGGTTTTTTTGGCCAGCCAAGGGGTGATGCAAGATGCATGAACCTTGCACACACTGCCAGTGCACAATCACTGCTCTGTGCCAAGCCCTGCTCTGTGCACTCACAGGGGCACTTCCCGGGCTACCTGGGTGTTCCAAGCCTTCTGGGTGTGACTCCCCGTGAGGAGAGAAAACAGCTGTTCTCATTCACCCTTTAACATGCTGTGTGAGGAGTCAGGAGTGTGGGGGCTGTCAGGCTTAGCTGGGCAGGGGCACCATGGTGAGGCAGAGGGAACAGCACTGGCACCAACACAACGAGACTGAGAGAGGAGACAGGGCTGAGCTCACCAGGAGCTGCAGCTCCTCCCAAGGGACAGCTCCACTCTCCCTGTGACAGGGACAGGACCCAGGGAATGGCTGGGCCAGAGGAGGTTTAGGTTGGATCCCAGGGAAAGGCTCTTCCCCAGAGGGTGCTGGGCACTTCCCAGGCTCCTCAGTGAATGGGCACAGCCCTGAGGCTGCCAGAGCTCCCGGAGTGTTTGGACAATGCTCTCAGGGATGCACAGAGTGGGATTGTTGGAGTGTTTGGGCAGGGCCAGGAGCTGGATCCATGATCCTGGTGGGTCCCTTCCCACTCAGGTTATCTTGTTATTCCACAACACTGTGAATTGGACTTACATATGGTCCATGTCACAGCATGCTTGTCTAACAAACAGAGAGGCCTCTAGGAGGGCATTCTAAATGGATCCTGGTGGAAAAAACACAGACTAACATGGGGCATTGGGAGACTAACCCGGAGAGACTGTTTTTGACATAAATCCTCAGATCAATCCCCTGCAGGACCCTTAAAGTTGAAATTTTCACGTATTTCCTGGAAAAGTGAACATCAAGACATGTTACAGAGGTTATTTGGTGAGTGAGACTTGCCAGAAAAATCTCCATTACCTTGTGTTAGAGAGATCACCAAGGTAAAGCATGTCCCAGAGACAAGTCTGCTGGACACCTCTGGCATGGCTGATCTTGTTTCCCAGGAAGTCACCCTATGGCCCAGCTGGCCACAGCAGGAGCTGCTGTGCTGAGACTCTGGATGCACCCTGGAAATTTTCCACGCTTCGGAGAATCGTTCCCCGAAGGCTGATGCAGCTGAAGTGGTGCTTTTGGTGCATCAATCAACATGAAGCCCTTGGCACTGGCCCAGTGGAAGTTACCAAGAGGAGATGTGCTGATCCCCTTCCTCTCCCACTGGGAACGGGAATCTCCAAACTGCTCATCCCCTTGTATGGGCAGCACAGAAACAATCCTCACTGGGAACAGGAAGTTCCACCCTTTTCTCCCTAATTTGCAAACACTTTTCACAGGAGAAAAATTCTTGTGTATGACTGTCACCACAAAACCTCATGTAAGATACTGATGTCACAATCTTCAAGTTTAACCCCAGACTCCTGGAAGTTTGCTGTAAATACCATGGTGGGGACATGGACACACCTTGGCTGATGTGTTGTCTAGTAAAAGGGGAAAACCTCTATCTGCAAGTGGAGGATAATTGTTGGGAACTGGCACTGTTCATGCAAATATTTTCCAGTAAGAAGAAGATCTGTTTATAAGAAAGGCCTTTAAAAACTTTTACTGAGGCTGAACTCTAAAACAGAAGTTATAATGTGGTGTGGTGTTTGAGCTGCTGTCTTCCTGGTAACATTCAGATTAAAACTTAGATTGAGAACTTTCCGAAATCAAGATATGATCTGAGGGCTGGAGCCCCTCTGCTCTGGAGCCAGGCTGGACAACTGGGGGTGTCCAGTCTGGAGAAGATTCCAGGGAGACCTTAGTGACAGGACAAGGAGAATGGCTTCCCCCTGCCAGAGGGCAGGGTTAGATGGGATATTGGGAAGGAACTGTTCCCTGTGAGGGTGGTGAGGCCCTGGCACAGGGTGCCCAGAGAAGCTGGGGCTGTCCCTGAATCCCTGGAAGTGTCCAAGACCAGGCTGGATGGGGCTTGGAGTAACCTGAGCTAGTGGAAGGTGTCCCTGACCATGGCAGGAGTGGAACTGAATGAGTTTTCAGATCCTTTCCAACTCAAACTAGTCTGGATTCTATGATATATTGAATCACTGTGGTTTTTTAGAGGTTTTTGGGTGTGATTTCTGACAAGTAAAATTTTAACCTCCAATCTGAGCATGAAACGCATTCAAATGCACACACGTATCAACAAGTGACAACTCATTAAACACATTAATGAAGAGTTTGGCTCAAAAATTAACAGCCAAATATGGATTTCAACCATCAACAGGTTCCCGTTTCTGACACTACAGTGGCTGGGGAAGGAAGTTATTAAGCAAATGAATGATATTTGGGTTCCCTCTTCAGTTTGAAACAGTTTGAAATAGGGAGCTTGAAGGCAAAGTTACATAATATGAACCAACCAAAGCAAAAGAGCATTTACATATTTATGAGGCACAATATGGAAAGAAATTTTTACTTCCAACTCTGGAATGGGACCATTGCACTGCCAGTCCTCCACAACAAGCGCAGGACAGGTTTTTGCACCTCCTGGACCAGACATTCACCTTCCTTTCAGGACTGGAAGCATGGGAGGAGGAAAGTCCCCTTTTCATGACTTTTACTTTCCAAACCCACCAGCAATCTGGGTTGTCTGCTTTTATCACTGTACATCTGAAAGAGCCTCAGCTCCTCAAGCAGGTGCTCTTACAGGTCAAACCTATTTCTACTTATTTTTACCCTCTCAGAGAGAAAACTTATTTTTTTGGTGCTTCTACAACCAGCAGCTACCAATTAATTTATCTTTCATTGCAACTATTTGTAAAGCTAAGATTTTTATGCACATAGATCTAGTTGACTATTAGTAATCATTTAAAAAGAATCTTTTCAATTCAGTCCTTTATTGTAAAGGTCAAACATGAAAGCATGGAGATACATGGAAAAACTCCAATATTTATAGTATTTCCAGACCCAGACTGCTCTGAGTAGAATTCACGGTCAATAATTTTTCTCAATGAGACTGAGCAGCTGAAGTCCTGAACTCCCTTTCACAGTGTTGGTTTGGGGGTAGAATGATCAGGTGCAGGGACCACACTCACCCTTGGGATTTACCCTGCAACTCCCGTGTTCCAGCTGCAGATACTGACATCTCCCATTGTGCTGGAAGAGATACCATAAATATCATGAGAATGACCCAATTCCTCAGTGACCAGAGCAATGGCACCCTGCAGACCTATTTAATTATGTGATTTGATTCATGTACTCCATGAGCTGTGTGTGCTGAGGGAAAAACTCCAGTGCTTCTGAGCCATCCAGCTGTTAATCCAGATAGGACCGTCCAGCTGTCCCAATGGCACCTCCTCAGCCCCACATTGTTCAACCTGTCCTGGATTTATACAGTGACTCAGAGAGTACCCAGTGGCTTCTGGGATGCTGAAAATGCAAATGGGGAAAGATCAAAAGATTCCACCTCTGAGTGGTCTTTCCTGGCTCAGCCTGGAAAAGCCTCAAATCTGCAAGGTTGTCAGGGTGGGGAAAGCATGGAAAAGGCTCGTGGGACATGAAACACCTGTCACACCTCCATGGATACTGACTGGTCACACACCTTCCAAATCCATACAAAGCTCCCTGTGCCAAAATTCCAGGGGCTCTCTGATCCCTGGTCTAGGAAAGCCACAGATGGGCACAAGACCACACAATTGTTTTCAGGCCCCACCACAGGCTCTCTTCTGTCAGCTGGACACCCTGACTGGCTCAGTTCTGGCTCTCTTCTGAGAATTGGATGCTCTAACCTGTCCAGTTCTGGCTCTCATCTGAGAACTGGACACCCAGCTGGTCAGACTGGAATGCAGGATGGTTCCCAGCCTCCCAGTCATCACCAAGACAGCTTTCCCAAAACCTGCTCTGGTCACTGGGATTCCCTGTGGCTCCCTCTCCCAAGAGCAGGTGACCAGGCAGGTTTGTACCAAAACTCTGGCTGTTTTAGCCATGAGTCCCTCACAAATGACATATTTTCCTGAACTTTTGTGGGTATGGGGAGCCCAACATCATGTCTCCCTTCTCCATTATGAATTTCTTTCCTTGAGATTATCCTGGATGCCTCCCTTACTTTTTCAGCTGCAGTCTTCAAAACTTTTCTAGCTTTTCTTCCAAATCTGGAAGTGAAAACACCACTTCTGAAGATCCAGATAAAAGGGTCTGTTTCCACAACTGCCTTGTGCTGAATGAAAACCAAAATCAGAGAGCAGGGAGCTGCATGCCCTGTGATAGGAAATCTGTATTGAACAGCTCTGCGGAATCCGAAAAGCAGCTGGGAACAGCCCAACTTGTATTTCTGATGGATAAGAAAGAAGAGAAAGCAGGATGTGGTTCCTTTTCAAATCTTCTCAGAAGATACAAACTTTTTACATAACCCAGAATTCTGACACTAAGGAAAACATGAAAAAGCCCCAGGAAACCTAAAGAAAGCCCCAAGGAAACAAACAGACAAAAGATTAACTTTTTTCTTAATGAAACAATTGATGAGCAAGTAGTGTGTAACATTCCTGCTGTATCTGACTATGCCTGACTCACAGGCACTGAAATTCATGGAGCATTAAGATCTGCCTGCCCCCAGAAAAGTGAAACAGAGAGGTTTGCTTCACTGTTCATCATGTAATTGAATAAAAACACAGTGGAATAACCCTAGGTGCCAGCAGGTGCTAAAATGCTCCTTAATATTACCTCAAATCTGTCATGGGAAAGCAGCAAACCAATGTGAACTATAACCTCCCTTATTTACATGTCACCTTCCCTTCTGTTACTCAGGGCAGAGTTAAGCTCCTCACTTGTGTTCATTTAACAAGCTGGATGGATGCAAATTACCAAGAATTGATCTAAGCCAGGTCAAGGAATATTTGTACTGATAGATGATTTTCCATTTTATACCCACAAGCGTAACTTCAGTCCAGTACAGCTAAACCATGCCAGAAGTCAACATCAAAACTCAGTTATGCAGCCTGGTCAGTGCTCTATCTCTGCTTTCCTCCTCCTGGGATTTTAGAGAACTCTGGAAGCAAGTATTTTTAAAATTATGTACAAATTATTTAAGGTCTTATTCAACTTCAAAGTGATAATAAAAATACAGCAGGGAGGAGAATTACAGGTCAAGTCCTTCTAGAAATTTTCCATTGCATGCAATAGTTTCAAGATTGTCCTGTTGCAAAATAGAAGTTTAGGTTTTTTCTTAATTAAACCACCTTTTTCTACCATAGTGCTGGTATGTTTCCTGAAAGTGATTTTGCCAATTAAACCAAGAGGTAAAATGATGGGGAATAGAGGAGCAAGACAGATGCTGAAACTGGCACAAGGAACATGAGATATTTCCAATTATTTCATATAATTGGAAGAGGGTTGTTTTCTTTTAATCCACAATTTTTCCTTAAATATTTCCAGCTAGCCTAATAACAACTTCAGACAAATAAATCAACTTCCTCTCCTAGAAAAACCTGAGGTCAAGCACCATTTGCCATTTTATATTTCCCTAACATCCCTAACTTTACACAGAAGAGTTCAGACAAAAGGAAATACAGAAGTTCATGAACTATGCAGAAGCATACAGAAGGAGGGAACTATTTTTCAATGCTCATCAAATTAAGTACCTCAATAACATACACAGAAGAGGAAATTTGGGAGCTGAAAATGCACTTTATTGTTTCAAACTGTTATAGTATAAGTTTCTGTTTTACTTGGGGGATTCTACCCTCCCCCCAGCTGAAGGCAGAAGTCATGGAGTCTGCTTTGTTTGTGGTTTTGTGTTAATTTTAAAGCAAGTACTTAAATATAATTATGGACTGAAACAAGCTGGTGTGAGAGGAGCTGATTTGGGTAAATCCAAAAACAGATTTTACTTTTATTTTCTGTAGCTACCAGGACAGAGGAATCCAACCCACTCAACCTGACTTAAAAAAGCACACAAAGGAAAAGAAAAAACCCCAAAAAGCTTTGAACTGTTGAGGCTGCCTCAATGTGATCTAGAGCAGGGCTATAGAAACAAGTTGTTTTACTTGTATGGGTGCAGAAGCTTTGGGGTCTGAGAACACAGGAAAACCTGCCCAAACCCCATAAAAATACAATCACTATAGAAATCCAAGCCATACCAACCTTACAAAGTTCAGATTTACTGATTTGATGGCAATTCAATGGCTTTGTTTCCCATCTACCAGGGGAATGTGGTTTGCAGAGTCAACGTGAGACAGTCCCTGCATCCCTGTCAGATTGCAAAAACACCTTCCCTCGCCCCCATAGCCCCACCAAAAGTACCTGGAACTTCATATTTTTCCCCATAAAAACTCATTCCATTTTTATTTCTAGCCTGTGATTGCAGACTCCGCCCACAACACACATCCAGGGAGCTGCCAAAGGTGTGATCCAAATAGTGGGAATGCAGGGGCACAGAATGGGATGGAGCTGGTGGCATGAGCTGCATGTGGGGCTTCCTTACAGCATCACACAGGAGCATCATCCCAGAGTGGTGGAGGGACACTCTCCACTGGCCACAGCTGGCATGAGGAGGGATCAGAGCAGCAGGAAATCATTAATTATTAATAATTAATAATGAATTTATGTGTCTGCGCTAGAAACCATTAAACACAAATCCCCTTGGGCTAGCTGTGTGCCTTGAGCAGTGCTTCCTGCTGAGAAAGTTAATTTTAAAACAGTGGTAGGGAGAAGAGAGAGTTTGTTTAACCCACCAGAGAGTCATCCTGAGCCCACAGAAGAGGAAGGGCTCAAGAGCTGGATGTTGAGCCTGACTCTGGAGTTCCAGCCCGCATGTGAAATAAAAAAAGTTTGTGTCCCTGTTTCCCAGGCAAAAAGCACAGGGTTTCCACCAGTATGGAATTCAAATCACTTCAAGGCTCCTCACTTGGAGGAGCCCCACAGACAGGGAGAGGGATTTCTGCAAGGAGAAAGAGGAGAAGTTCAAGCCCTGGTCAAAACAGATGTTTTTTGTTCCAGTCAACCAAGTTTAGTTATTCCAGGCTGCCTCAAATCAATAAAAGTGCAGCTCTGTAATCACTGCCTGAGAGAGGCTTTGCAGAGACCTCAGATCAGCTCCCTTGCAGCAGAAGTGAAACACGTGAAAGAAACATGCTAAGTAAACGCTGTGTGTTTAAGTCAGCTCCCCAAACCTTATCAGTGCCAAAGTTCACCAGTTTGGTCAGCCAGGCTCCATCCCTGAGCTGTTGATAAGGGGTGGATGTGCTCCCAGGTGAGTCACCCCACACACTGATAGATCCTGATGTGTGGTACCAGCCCCGTTTAGACAAGTCTTTCAGATGGCTAAATTTAGACTACATTCATTCTCTCCAACCATGATCTCACTCCAGACACGTGTGGTCTTGCCCCTCTTAAGGCTGCAGTAGATGTGCTGATGTGCAGATGTTGGCATTTGAGCATCACTGAATTGCCTGTTCAAAATCCAGGGTTAATTCCATTTGTCCCCTTGTGCTGGTTACCAGTGGTGGATTAATCATCCTCATGATTTCTGAGGCAAACACCAAATTCCCCTTTTCTACACCAGCATGCACAAGTTGTGGTTGATTTCCAGCAATATTGACCATCTTAACAACTCCAGATTAAGATCTCTAGGAAGCATAAAATTTACCCAGTTCTGCAATTACCACATCTGTTAAAATCACTGTTATAGTTTTGATTTGCGAATTTAAATATACTCATTTTTCTGTTGTGAGACAGAACCAGGAGCAAAAGCAAGGCAGGCATAAAACTTAAAAAGGTATAAAAAGATATTTATTAACTACACAAAGAAAGAAAAAAACAAATTCAGAATGAGATCTTCAGACCACTCCCTCCTCCCCTCTCCCAACCTTCATAACAAAACAAACGTACATAAAGAACTACTTCAGTCAGTTCCCAACTTAAATAGTCCTTTTCAATTCACTTCAGAGAGAGAAGTTTCCTCTTTGTCAGGCCATAGGGACTTCTTCACAAGGAGGGAAAAAACCAGTCCTCTCATGGTCTCACTTTCACAATTTGCATCCACGCAGGAAAAAAACCTTGCAAGTCGTGAAGCTCCTCCGATCTTCACAGCTTTCCCAAAGCTCTGCTTATGGGCCATGTTAAACTCATGGGGCATTTACTTTTAAGAATGAACTGTTCCAAAACAAAAATTCTCTTCATCTCTCTTTCTCTCTGTTCATGTTCATCTCCAGAAATAGAGATCCCCTTTTCTCCTCGGAGCGAAGTATCCTTAACACAGGTGCTTTTGATCAACAATCTATCAAATGGAACACTCCAACCTCCCCATGTCCTTCTCCATGGTTTATAGGAATTTTCAGTTCATCCCTACAGTCTGCAAAAGGATTTTCAGCCAACCTTCATAGCATCTTCTCATTCTCCTTCCATCTAAAGAAACTTAGCTCTTCTATTTTTCCCTTCTCACTCAGGGGAGAATTGGAAGTCTGCAGGTCCTATCTGAGCATTGAAAGAGTTAAGATTTCACGTGGGGAATGCAAGGCTGCGGTGCTGGAGCTGTGCCAGGATCTCAGGAGACTCAGGCCATGCTGGAAAGGGGGAGGAGGGGAATGGCTGGGACCTCACTCAGCCTCCCTGGGTCTCAGCTGCAGCACCCACTGTTGATGGCCACCCCTCTGGGTGGCAAAACCTCTCTGACTCTGTCCTTCCCCAGGTGTAACCAGCACAATCACCTAAATATACAAGCTGGGCCACACAGGACCCACCATCGCCTTCCTCTGATAAAAAAACTGCTGGAGGAACAGCAGATCCTTTTCAAGACCAAAGCTGGTTGAATAATTTCCTCTAAATTCCTGACAAGGTTTAGCATTCTTCTCATTATCTCAGTAATGAAAGTATCCTATTTTGAATCCAACTGTAAATTATTAATTTCAGTGAACTGCTCCAAAGCCCAGCATGGGCTCTGAGGCCCCACAACTGAGCATCCCCTTCAAAATGAAGAGGAGAAGTTGAGGTGGGAGGAAGTTTTATTATTTGCTAGTCTGTATTTGAAAATAATGTATTTTCCAAAGGGCTCAAGGTTTGCATGGGAGAGAATGGCTGAGTTTCTAATCTCATGGACACTTAGATATGCAAGTGAATGAGGAGCTCCAGCTCAGCCAGGCACTCCTCCTGTAGCCACTGCTTGAGGGGGTGTGAAGGATCACTTCACTTCATTATAAGATTGAGTTTCTTCAGTGCAGTGGATTTAACAGAGCACCAAGAAGACACCAGCTTGTTTTTTGTTTTAGCCGCTGCCTGCTTTAGAGGAGGCTTCCCAGGAAACGAAAGCAAGTCTCCAGTGTGAAGTGACAGAGTTCTTTCTTTCAGTTCCTTTGAGACCCACTGCCAAGTTTCATGATTGTGATAGAAAATGTTACTGAGGAGAGTGGGGCCTGTTGAGCAGAGGCTTCTGCACACTGACACAAAAGGAGGGTGTTTTTCCCCTGTTAAAAGCTGATTCCCAGCAGTGAGGAGATGAACTGCAGTGCCACATGCAGAAAACCAGGATTAAAGCTCTTCTTGCATGGTTTACACCTATGCCTTCCCTCCTGAGCTATCCAGCAGGATCTTTGGATGTGAGGACACCTGTTTCACCAGGAAGCACCAGCTGAGACCAGCAGCCAGAAAGGCAGAGCTGTGTGTGGGATCTGGGATGGATTGTGCTGGGCATTGCAGAGAGCACCAGCATCTCCCAGCCCTCCCTGAGTGCAGCTGGGGCAAACTCCCAGCTCCGTGTGGGATCAAACCCAGCACTGTCACTTCTGTCTGTATTCAGCACATCAACCCCCAAATCTGCCCAGTGGCCAAGGCTGAGATTTCACATCTGAGCATGTACAAAGATCTGGCTGGTAACTGGGAAATTGTGTCAGTGAACAGACAGCAAAGTCATGTTCTAATTTTGCTCTGAATAATTAACTAAATGGGTTAATTGTATAAAATTAATTGCTACTGCTTGAATCATTACAATCCATGTTGGGATCATCAGTTCAGCTAAGAGCTGCATTGGATTTCATAGCCTTTCACCACTTCCCTCTCCAGGGGAAGAAAGGAAGTTTAAGTATGACACAAATAGCCAAAAAAGAGAAATTATCCATGGCTAGAAAAACTCAATTCCAGCACTGTTTGAGAGGGAAGTCAGCCAAGGAAAGTCAGCTTGTCTTGGGTCTACTTTGACAATAAGAATAAGCAGTCACAGGAAGGTGCTGCTCTTCCAAACTTCAGGGTTAGTCCAACTTTCCCAGCTCTGTTCTTTGCTCAAATTACAGCCCCGCTAAAACCAAAGCACACTTGTGCCAATGCTTCCATCTGTACCTCTTCAGAATAATTTATTTCCTTTCCCCTTTCCCTTTATTTTTCCACAGACTCAAGCTCCAAGAGACACACTTTTATTTCTGACTTTCCCCTACTCCCTTTCCTTTTTCGTTTTTTCCCCTTAAAAGAATTCATGCAGACTTTAAAATGAGTTTTCTAGGATGAGTGTTAGAGGGCCCAGCCTCACTGCTGAGGACTGGATGCTGCCAGCTTTAATGGAAGTTTCTCCTACTCATTTTTGCCCACAGATGCTCAATGTGACTCCATAATTGAAGCACCCTCAGCCAGAGGAATCCAGGGGAGAACCCCTATTTTATCACCTCCCTTGCCAACACAACCAACCCATCACATAATGGGTGATCTGTAGGGTGGAACTGGCCAGCACCAGATTCTTGCCCCATCAGCCCAGAGCTGCTGCAGTCACAGGGTTCCTGCACAGGCAGCAGCACTCATACAATATTCCTGCTCTGCCTTCCTCAAACCAAAGGGATGACAACTTTCTCCTAGGCACATTTCCCCTTAAGAGAACAGTTTTATGCTAAGCTGAGGGTGCTCAGATCTACAAAGCTCACCTGAGCATCCAGGTATTTGCTAATTCCCTCAATGCAAATGGGGCCCCTAGGCTGGGGGCTCTGAAGTTCACTGCCTCTTCTGTTCTCACAAAGATCCTTAGGGCTTGCCTAGGGCGGGGGAGTCACAGAACCATAAAATCATTAAGGTTGGAAAAGCCCTTCAGGTCATCGAGTCCAAGCTGTGCCCCATCCCCACCTTGTCACCAGCTCAGAGCCCTGCTACATTCAGGCCTTCCTTGGACACCTCCAGGGAAGGGGACTCCAACACCTTCCTGGGCACTCCCTTCCAAGGCCTGACCACCCTTTCTATGAAAAATTTCCTTCTGATGTCCAACCTGACCCTCCCTGGCACTGCTTGAGGTCCTTTCTTCTCATCCTGTCCCTGTTTCCTGGGTGCAGAGCCCAAACCCCATTTGGCTGCATCCACCTGTCAGGGAGTTATGGAGCACGAGTTCTCTGTGAACTCCATACTCATGAATTCCCATGATTTGGTTCAAGTGTTTAAAAAACTCATTGTGCACTTTAAAACAAAATAAAAAAAAGCATTTAGAAGCCAGGGGGTTTATGCTATTGCAGCCATAATCGTAGGGAAATGTCCTATTGTAGGACCTATGATTGCTAATAAAAGGGTTTCTGATGAGGGGCAAGAACAGGTGAAATAAAATACCCCAAATGGGTGGAATCTGCCAAATTTTTATGCATCGAGGAGAAGAAGAAGCTGGCAAGAGCTGCCTTGATTGGAAGTGAGGAAAAGATGCCCAAGGAAAGGGAATGGTGCTTATTCCCTCAGTCACACTCAGCTCCAAGGACTCTCAATGTGCTCCCTCCCACAACCCCAAGCCATGATCAATTTGACCCAAATAATTTGACAGATGCTGGTCCAACCTATTCACAAAAACCTCAGAGATACCACACCCTCAGACCCATGCTTTGCTTCCATCAGAGACAGGCACTGAAGTTTCCTATTGGAAATTAAGCCCACAGCTTCTTACTTTGTTGCCTGTAGCCAGGAAGGAACAGCTCATTCCCTTAATCCCTCCCAGAGACCTTTCCCAGCTAGAGGATGCACTTCTTTCCTCCAGGATCCAGAAGCCTGTCCCCCATAAAACACAACTTAAAACTAAGGCTACAGAGCAAAGTCTATAAAATACAGTGTAGAGAAACAGGACTGTAGTTACAGAATCTCCCATATCCATTGAAAACATTCTTGGTTGAAAAAATTTTAAAAGCTGTGTATAAACTAGTTTGATTTTCCATTTTTCTTTGGTGATCACAGTTCTCCAGACATTGCTCATTCTTGCCAACTTCCTCTCCACTTTAACTGAGCCAGAGCTCACTAGGATCCCTCAGCCACCACATCCTGAGCACCCCAAACACAAAGGGCCTTATCCACCAGCCAAGCCCCAGCCCAGCATCAGGAATGTGCCCAGAAGCCACTTTGGGAACCATGCGGGCAGCCAGCAGTACCAGGGAAGGGGTTTGACAAAGCCACAACTGGGCTTCATAATCCTTATTTCTCTCCACCCATTTCCCAGAAAGCCATGAATCTTTGGGTCTCAATCAATTTGCAACCTAGGATCAAACTCAAACTGGGCCTGGAGCTTCATGGCTAAGCCTAAATGGTGGCCTGGGGCCATGGGCAGGGATGAGGAAGCCCCAGCTGAAGCTACCCCACGTTCCCTGTGAACACATTTATTAGTTCTTAAATTCACCTTTTAAAGGTATTTCCATCCCTCTCAGTATCTGGGGTTTATTAACTTAAATATCTGTCTGCATTATATATCACAGCACCCTATAAAATCTTTCTTTTCCTGAAAGTATTAGCTGCACCCACAAACATACTTTTAATTTTATTAGGTCTGTCTATTAAAATTCATCATCAATGTTGATATGCCTAAATCAAAAAATAGCAAAGAACTGCACTTCAGCTGAGACAAAACTCCCAGGAGACAAAATGTTTCCATTTAAGAAATGTTTTCAAAAAGAGCACCAGGAACAGCAAAGTTAATAATATGTTTAGCTGCAGTATTATTTACTGTGCCTTAGTCTTATAGGCAGTTTTACCAGATGACTTGCCTTCAAAGCCTTAACTCACCTTGTGCTTAAAATAGGCTCATAAAAGCCCAAGGCAGCAGGTTTGTAATCAATGAAAATCAAACTGCCTTTGAAGCACTGCAGGAGCATGTCTTCCTTACCCCTCACCTGTTCATGTCCCAGGCTAACAGCCGACATCCTGAGCATCCTGCTGGAACAGGTACTCCAAAAACTCCTCTTGATAAATGGGATAAATGGAGGAGGGCTGCAGCTCTTCTAGGAGCCTCAATAAATCCCATGTGTGCCGCAGCTTTCCCTGCAGGAAACATCCAGAGCTGTGATCAGGGTCATTCTCCTCAACTACTGAGGCACAAAATTACATCCATGGAAACATCAGGGCTGGTGGGACCTACTGAATGAGAAGGAGGCCTTGATGGGCCCCAGTGGGATGTTTGTGAACACCCCACAGCTGGGTCAGGCTGCTGAGAGCCTTTCCAGGGAAGCTTTGACAGCGGCACGTGAGGAGTGCATGGTCACCAGAGCCACTTTCCCTATGAATTCCTATTCCCCCATTACACTGGGTGCCAGTGTACCTTTTCCTGAGGAGCTTGTCCAAACACCCTCTTTGCCATGGCCCTCTGCACCCCTGAGACTCCTCCTGCTCCTGGATGGATGAGACTTCAGCCACAGCAAGGGTGCAGGAGCAGAGTGACCGAGACAAGAGGAATGTGCTGAGCTGCACTGCAACAGACACTGGCAGCTCTTACCATGTCCAGACAAAGGAGGAGTATTTTCCAAATTTTTTCCTCTGTGTGTCATCTTTCTCCTCTGGTCAGACAGGTCATATTCCTGCTCTTGTGCACCATCAGAATATTCTGATGATTCTGATCTGATCCATGGAGTGGGTGCCTCCGGGCACATGCTTGACTCTGGCCACATCTTCCCCTGCCTTTACACCTATTTTTTTTTTTTTTTGGCCTTTCTTGGGCTCTTCTGCTCTTCACCCAAGAAATCTCTCAGAAGTATCCAGAAGCTTGCTAAGAATTGCAGGTCCAAAGGTGTGGCCTCACCATAAGGCACAACCACAGAAGGAAGGCTCTACAAGTCCGTGTCCCATCTAAATCAAGATTTTGGCTCGTACTGCTGATAACAAGACAAGTTTTTAGCATCTCTTATTTTCTGCATCCTGCAGAGAGAACAGGACTGGGCAGACTGAATTTGCACTAAAGGAGAGTACAGTTTCTGTGCAGTACTTGCCCAACAGTGTTTGGTCTTGAATCCACCAAATAACCATGTTTGTCTTCTTTAAAGATCCAGCAGGAAAATAAATTCATTTGAACAAAAAAAAAACAACCAAAAATAGTCTTTTACTTATTCTTTCATTATTTCAGCAGCTATTTTTAAAAAAATCAAGTACAAAAACCACATTGAGGCTCAAGCTTTGTTTAGCTTCATGAAACAGCTGAGGGAACAGCTCCATCTTTAAACCCACAAGGCAGCACTGGGCAGAACATCTTTCAATATTTACAGTCTTACTTAGCTAAACACTTGAATTACTTTTAAAAATGGATTCAAACTGTGCTTCATAAGGAGAATCAGACAAGTCTACCTAGAATATCAAATGATTCTTTAGAAATTTAGTAAGTATTTTAATTTTCTTTAATTCAGTATTAGATTCATCTACATTCAAGACAAACATTTTGGAGCACTGATGACCCCTGAAATCAGAAAATGCTGGAATTTTCAGATAGCTGGTTGTGTGAGGGCTAAGAAAAAAACTGGCTTAAAAAAAAGTCCTTGTAAGGCAGCATGATCCAGCATTTGGACCAGGTAGGCTTCAGAAAAGAAAGGGAAAATCCGACTTCCAATTAAATCACCATGCTAATTAGCCAATGTCAGTCATAAATTAAACCAGCACTGTGTGCTAAGGGCAGGCAAAGGACAGTAAGCTCAGGGACCCTGGATTGCCCCCAGAGAAACAGCTGCTGGAGGAGAACAGAACTGGAGCACAGGGGTTTTGTGTCTGGAAACAGTGCAGGGTTTGGATGCTCTCCATGGACATTCCTGCGTGTGTCCAGGTGCCTGTCCAGTCCTGTGGCCTGGGGAGCGTTCCCCAAAAGGGCAGCACACCCACAACACTAGCATGTCCGTGCTGAGATGCTCAATTGGCTTATTGGGAGGTCACTCTGCCTTTTCACTGGGAGCAAGGAAAGGAGTCTTTGTCTCTTCTCTTCTATGTGCCAAGGGAAGTAAATGCACCTTCCAGTTGCTGGCAATTGCATATTGTTGAAAAATAGGTTTTTTTCTATTCCTACATGAACTTTCCACACACTCTAGCCTGGAGAATTCCTCAGGAGCCACACTGGCTGCTCCCTGCCCATGCACACATTTCCTCTTGGAGAAAAACTTCCCCATCCTCTCCTGACTGTTCCCAGAGGAGGACAGCGCACATTCCCTGGGAGCAGGGCTGGATCTCACCTGCAGAGTCACTGCCCCCTCCCCCCAGGTGTGACCACAGGGTTCTTCGACTTTTGAGGCACTTTCTGAGGATGTTTATGAGAACCCATTTACAAGAGCTGAGAACCACTGAAAAAAGTTTGCCCCAGTTCCTGCTCTCCAGAAGCCAAGTAATTCACTTAGCTCACAAGGACATACACAAAGACTCAGGCAAAAGACAAAGAAACACAAAGCTCTCCAGTCTGCTTGAGATGAGCACAGAGATTTTAAGGAAAAGGTGAATTTCCTGAGCAATGAAAAAGTCTTAATGCCTAAGTTCTGAGAAGGGTTTCTCAGAGAGATTTCCGGAGCAGCTCAGCCTTCTGGAGGAGCCAGGGGCATTCCAGGGTACGTAACAAGATGTGTGACACAAAACTTCCCAAAGCCCCAAAAGCCAAGATTGCTTTCCTGGCCTCACAACTGCTCTGCAAACTCCCAAAACAACTTTCTCTCCATTCCTCAACCCCCAAGCTGTAGCATGGAATGACACCAGACACACAGGTCACATCAGTTCTATCCCAGGGACACCACACAAGGATGGATGGATGGATGGATGGATGGATGGATGGATGGATGGATAGGAATAACTTTTGCATTTTCTCTGGACCATGACAATGTTAGACCACTTAGGAGATCTTAGGAGGGGAGATAAAACTAAAAAAAAAAATCTGTTTGCCACACAAAATTCCTTTGGAGTTGTTGTCCTATTGTGAAAATACTAGGGTTAAATAAAGGTTAAACAAAGAGAAATTCAACGTATCTTCCACAGCCAGAGCTGTTTCAGAAGAGCTCAATTCAGGGTTTTTTTTCTCTCAAAATCCTCCATCTGAAGTACAGTTGATCTGGTTTTTTCTGCTTTGTCAGTCTCTTCTCCAGGAAGGAACAGCACAGGATATTGATCTGATTAAACAAATTCCATTTGGTATGAGACTCTGGAGGTTATAGCTGAAGGGATAACCTTCGACTGTACTTTCAGCTTTCTGGCTGAAAGTTATTCCACAGATTTAAGTCTGTTCCACAGGTTTATTTAATGTAAGTCTGGCTTTAACCAGAGCTTTATCTAATTTTTGTCGTATTCCCTACCAGCAGTTCCATTGTGATGTTGCCCAATCTCTCCATCACTTGCACCAGTCATGTTGATCAGAGGAACACACATTATATAAAAGCGACTTTTAATAAGCAGAACTAAAATTCTTAAAATCAGATAGCAGAGTTACTCTTCATCATGTTAGAATTATGGCACCTCTCATCCCATGCTGGCTCTCCTCTGCTGGAATCAGTAGATAACCACTCATTTCTTCCAGAAAAAACACATTGTTTTGCTCTCTCCAATTCAGAGTAACAAAGGGACCCAATAAATACAGGCATTATGTGGTTTGATGTTTGTGTTTGATTTGCTCTGTGTTTCAATATCTTATTATTTCTACCTCAGGGATGCATCCTGAGTAGTATGTGATGGGTCAGATCAGCCAAAGAGACAAAGCTATTCATGCAGCAAAGATGCTCCAGTCTGTGAAACCAACTGCCTTTCTTTGCAAAACCTATCTCAGTGAGAAAGAGGACTATTAAAATACATGGTCATGATAATGAGAAAAATAAAATGTAATTGCTGTTGCCAACTCATCATACAGAAAATAAAACATGAGAACATGGAGAATTAATAAATTGAAGTTGGCTTTTTCAGTCTTAAAGCAAGTTATCTAAAACCTCTTCTTCCTTTGCAAAGATTCTCCCCAGAGAAAAATTGCACAAAACTCGCAATTTCATGGGAAAAAAAAAAAAAAAAAAAAAAAAATGAAAAAAAAAAAAAAAGGAACATTTGCAGAA